>OX101786.1:4706720-4998750 GCA_944452715.1 Ophion slaviceki | reverse complement strand
GAGAGAGAGAGAGAGAGAGAGAGAGAGAGGAGAGAGAGAGAGAGAGAGAGAGAGAGAGGAAAGCCATCGAGGCTTTGCCTACCCGGATATTTTGTCATATCGAAGACAATAACTCCCCAACCCTTCCCCTGAGAATGTTAATTATCCGTGTCGATCCGTACTCATTCCTATATACGATATGCCGAATTCTATCAGTTATTGCGCAATACCCTGCTCTCTCGCCTTTCATCTTCGATTTACCCGACATAAAAAAACATGCGGATGTACAATGAATTTACTAAAGACAAAAACTACTTGCCCTAACAAGTACACGCACTTCGATTTTTTTTTAATACTACTCCCGTCCACATTTCACATGACTCGCTAAAATTCAATCCTAAATAGGAATCGACATTCAAAATCCATATATAAATTTGTGAAAAAACGACATATTTTGCTGTACAATTTTTAAAATTTTCGGAATTTTGTAAGTGAATTGAAATCAGTCTTCTTTGAAAAATTGAATAATTGATCAGAATTTTCGCTCTTTTGTACTTTGCAAGAACGTGATTATTTCGATCGATTGCAATCGATCAAGTGATTCATATTTGAAGGACATGTGATTTCAATGAAATAACGAGGTGCAAAAATGTTTATAAAATTCTATACCAAATTACGTTACTTTTTGGTAAATTTATGTATTAATTTAGGGGTTTCGTGGGGTTCAATTGTTTAGGTTTTTTTGAGCATCGTTGAGTGTTGAAGATGTATGTTTAGCAAGTCAATTTGGGCGATAAAAAAGATTGGACATTTTTGCGGCGGGGTGTGTGCCGCGGGCTTGAGGGTGATCGAGTGAATTCTAGAATTAATTTTTATACACGAACACACACATCTTATATATATTCATATATATAAACACACGTTACACATAAAAATGTAATATCAATATACATATGTATACGACGAGAATACTATTGCTTATAAAATGTATAATAAGCTATTGAGAGTAACAAAAAAATTATTTTGTCTCTCTCTCTCTCTCTCTCTCTCTCTCTCTCTCTCTCTATATATATATATATATATATATATATATATATATATATATATATATATACACACACACACAGACTTTTTACTTTACTTTACTTCATTTTACTTCATCGAACGTTTTTAAGTGGATATCAAGCAAATAATGTTGAAGCGATCGGAACAAGTGAAAATGCGATGGAGCAAAGTCTGGTGAATACGCCGGGTGTGGCAAATTATATTGAAGTTCGCATCGTTGGAATGCAACGAAAAAATATTTTTTTCGTATTCCCGAATTTTTTTGGCACTATTAGGCTACGAATGTCTCTAAAACGATTTTGAAAATCCTTATAAAAATAGTGAACCAAAAACTGCAAAAAAATTCGGGATAATAATAAAAATAAAGAAATGAAAAAATCAAAAAGTATTTTCGTTGCATTCAAACAATGCAAATTTCAGCACCATTGTGGAAAAACTTCCCAGCCCAACGAATCCAAAGCGTCTCTGGTTTTGAATCTTGCCGAGTTTTTTTACACGACTGGAAATGTCTTATTGTGTAACTCCTAATGCAGTTGCAAGCTCCAATGGCGTTTGGCAAGGATCTTCATCCAGCAACTGCGCCAAATCCTCGTATTCGAATCTCTCTGGTCGTTCTGCTCTCTCGCCATCCTCGAGGTCGAAACTTCCACTTCGGAACCTTTGAAACCACTGCTTTACGCGTAATGATGTATACGGCATCTTCCCCCAATGTCTCACAAATCATCTCCTTAGCCGCGGAAGTAATATTTTTTCAATCCGAACGCAAAAAGCATACAGTGCCTAATCTGCGCGTTATTGCAACTCATTTTACTCACTACGCTCACGATGTACATTTTGAGATTATGTTAAGGCGTTACCCCCACTTGTAGCGCAAAAAAGGCCTTTTTCATGAATTTTTTTAAAGAAAACTACAAAACTTTTTTAATCGATCAATATACCATCTTAAAGAACACATCTTGAAGAACTTTCAGTAATTTTTTTATTGAAAAATATTACATTGTTTAGTGGCAAATGGCCGTCAATGAAATAATATTTTTATATACACGGCTTGCGGTGACCAACATTGCGGCGAAGTGGATCATCTGAAAAAAAAATGCGGATGGATTTAGTCAAATATAAGTATAAACTAGTCTTTAATCGAAGGATTTTAAAAAATATTCATTTTTCACAAAATGGCGGACAGTCAAAGTTAATGGTTCGATTTTAACGAAAAAAAACGGCCGTTTTTTGGCTATAAAACGGCCATTTTTTTCGAAAAAAAAATCGAACGATTAAAGACTACATTTTTATGTATTAAATAAGCCTGCAAAATTTCAAGAAGATCGGTTCATTAGTGTTCGAGTAATCTTGGTCACCGACTTCAGAATTGCCATTTTGAGAAAAACGCGTTTAAAGTTTCAATTTCAGTTTACACGAAGAAAATATTTTTTTTTGTAAACTTACATAGAGTCATCTATTCCGGGCATAAAAAAAACTGCACTTCAAATTGCACTTCAAAAAAATACAATAAAAAAAATCGATTTTTTCAAAATCGCCAGTGGGGCTAACCCCTTAAGATGTTGGCCCGGAAAAATAGTCTACTCGGTTGGTATTATATGACACCAGACCTGGTGTGAACATTTTTTCGTTCAAATGTTCAATACAGCTGTTCTTATTCTCAGGCCGAGAACTTATTTGTATTATACATACAGGGTGCTAGGAAGGTCAATGTAAAGCCTTAAGGGGGTGATAGGTCACCTCGTTAGGAACATATCTAACCTAGGTTACTTTAGTCCAAAGTCTAAGGATTTCGAGTTATCATGGTAAGTATGATTTTCGGAAAATTTCCCAAAATTAGGCACTAACTCGTTTACTTCCTATGTTAAGGGGAGGGTAGGGCTTTCAGCGTGAAAAAAAAAACACTTTTTTGCCAATTTTTTTCATCTATATGGATAGAGTAAATTTATTGAAACCTTTTGTACATTGTTAAGTGTCATTTCAAGAACATTCCGTGAAATTTGTACGCGAAAGTATCCACAAACAAGCCGGTTACAAAGCTTTTCCAAGAACGCCTTTGGAAAAACACGATTTGCGGTGTTCACTGTATCTCAGCTAGAAATTATCTGAAATCAAGTACCATTCGAATTTAGTCAAAGTATCATCAAATCCTCCCGCCAACGATCTTTGATAATTTTTTTTTTCATTTCTAAATTTTTGGTGGTCATGTAAAGTAAAAAGTGCTATTTTTCACGAAAAATTCCGCCATTATGGGGTGGAAAACCCTCTCAATGTAAAAAAAATCTCAAACTAACCGTTGGGGGGAGGTATTTTATATGTAGAAAGTGTGTACCAAATTTGAAATAAATCGGTCATGAAGTTTTCAAACGACAGTGAACACGGACTTTGAAAAAGTGGTTTCGAGAAAAACGCGTTTGAAGTTTAGAGAAGTCGGAGCTGCAGTGTTAGAGGAGCGGGACTAAATAGTCAATAACTTCGAGAGTTTTGCTCTGATTGCCCTGAAATTTTGGGATTATATTCTTGAAATGTTTAACTATAAGAAAAGACAAAAAAAATCGATTTTTCAAAAGTGCATACCCCTACCCTCCCCTTAAGGGGTTAGGCCACAGTATTGGGTGTAAAATCATGTGCGAATTTAACAATTTTTTTCGTATGAAACAGTGATTCACTCATAAAATTAATTACACATCTATTTAGTATGAATATCAAGCTGTTATAAAATATAATTTTTTTTTTTCGATGTACAAAATCACTACTAATGTTTTCTTGTTAACTTTTTTAGGCGCTTCGCGGCGTGACATTTAGCATCCACAATTTTTTACCTAGAACAAAAACCGAAAATTCTCGACAATCTACATTGGAACACCGAAAGAAGTGCGTACGAAATATAAAAATATTGTTTTATTCAAAAGTTGTAGGTATTTGAACTTAAGAAATGAATTTTCATTGAAAAATTTCTTTATAACTGCTCACAAACTGCTCATAAAATGAAAAGTTTTCGAATAATCAGAAATTCCGTATGTACTTCTCTGCGAAATGCAATTAGGAACATGACTTTTAAATTTGGAGCAAATCGAGTGAAAATTGTTGACGTAATTTGTCACGCCAATTGGCAAAAAGCTGTTTCGAGAAGTTTCGAGTAGCCGGCCATTTTGTACATCGAAAGAAAAAAAAATTTCTAACAGCTTGATCCATACTAAATAGATGTGTAATTAATTTTATGACTCAATCACTTTTACATACGAAAAAAATTATTAAATTCGCACATGATTCTATACCCGTTACAGTGGCCTAACCCCTTAATGCTATTTTTTTAAAGAGCATTAACATACAAGGTATTTTTATTTTTTGACAAGTTTTCAATCATTCTACACCTTCCATTTAGTTAGTTGTGTGCATACAGATGATTGTATTGGTGTTTGTCGATTGAATACACATTCAGTTAAGACGCAAATAAGTTTTTTGTTACCAATTATTGTCTGATTGAACATTATGAACGAGTTAGTACCTAATTTTGGGAAATTTTCCAAAAAATCATACTTACCATGATAGCTCGAAATCCTTAGACTTTGGACTGAGGTAACCTCGGTTAGATATGTTCCTAACGAGATGACCTACCCCTTTAGCATCGACCTGCCCAACACCCGGTATACATCTATAAAGGCTGTCTCAAAATGACCTCACATTTAAAATTTCGCACCTTTTTTTTGTGGCGAACATATTTTGTGGCGAATTACACGATCGAGCAGCGCATAGAAATTGTTGTTTGCTGCATTGTTACTGCATAATTAATGCAGACGAAGTTTCATGGTCGTGTTATCTCGCGCCCCGCCTATGTGAACTGGCCACCAAGATCGTTCGATTCGACGCCATTGGACTTCTTTCTTTGGGGTTTTCTGAAAATGTTATTGGAAATTTCGTCAAAAGAGTGAACGTTTGCAAACAGGGACGAGGTGGCCATTCATCGGATATTGTGTTCTACACATAACCTCCATGTTTGTACCTTATATCAAAATAAAAATATTCGTACTTTTCAAATAAATAATACGTTTTGTTAATAAATTAAAATGTCAGGACATTTTGAGACACCCTATATATAATACATATATATGGGTCATTCCATGTCAAATCGACAAATTTTTTACCTGACCCCCTTTGATTTCGCTGAAAATTTTCTATCTTTTTCTACCCCCCGAAAGTTATTTTTTAGAATTTTTTCAAATTTTTTTTCCCGACTCAAAAAAAGTTATGAATTTTTGAAAAAAACCGCTCTTTTATTTTTAAATTGCCAGAACTTTTTCAAAAATTGACCGTTTGGGAACTTTTTTTTTTCAAAATTTTTGTTCTTAAATGTAGTTTTCGAAAAAAAATATAAAAAAATTTTCAGAATCCCAGATATATGAAATATTTTAGTTTTTTTGAAAAAACCGTAATTTTCTCAAAGTCCGACCGTTTTTTTTTTTTTTTTTTTTGCTCTAAAAATACTTCAACTAATTCTGCAATGATCCCCGTTAATCAAAAGATGTGACGACAATCGCTTCTAATTTTTTTTCTTGATTATAAAAAAATTTTTGTTGAATTTTTGCTGATTCTATATAACTTTGTTATGACATTTTTTTTATTTCCTCGTGAAACCTCAAAAGTTAAAAAATAAAATTTTATTGGAGAATTTCAAGTGATTATCGTCCAAGAAATTGTTATTTAAAAAAAAAACAATTTTTTTCTCTCATTGACGTTATTTTTTTACTCTTATGGACGTTTTTTTTTGGTACTGAAATATGACAACTTAACGTCATTTTGGTACTGAAACATGACAAAATAATGTCAATGAGAGAAAAAAATTATTTTTTTTTTAAAATAACAATTTCTTGGACGATAATCACTTGAAATTCTCCAATAAAATTTTATTTTTCAACTTTTGAGGTTTCACGAGGAAATAAAAAAAATTTCATAACAAAGTTATATAAAATCAGCAAAAATTCAACAAAAATTTTTTTATAATCAAGAAAAAAAACTAGAAGCGATTGTCGTCACATCTTTTGATTAACGGGGATCATTGCAGAATTAGTTGAAGTATTTTTAGAGCAAAAAAAAAAAAAACGGTCGGACTTTGAGAAAATTACGGTTTTTTCAAAAAAACTAAGATATTTCATATATCTGGGATTCTGAAAATTTTTTCATATTTTTTTTCGAAAACTACATTTAAAAACAAAAATTTTGAAAAAAAAAAGTTCCCAAACGGTCAATTTTTGAAAAAGTTATGGCAATTTAAAAATAAAAGAGCGGTTTTTTTCAAAAAATCATAACTTTTTTTGAGTCGGGAAAAAAAATTTGAAAAAATTCTGAAAAATAACTTTCGGGGGGGTAGAAAAAGATAGAAAATTTTCAGCGAAATCAAAGGGGGTCAGGTAAAAAATTTGTCGATTTGACATGGAATGACCCATATATATATATATATATATATATATATATATATATATATATATATATATATATATATATATATATAATGATGTTTAAACTCTCGTTCGTCAGTCAGTTGCACGAGTGGAATGACAGTGAGCCCCAAGGGGCCGAAAAGTTGGAAAATCTTGAAGTTTGCTGGTTGCGTCTTAAGAGCAGTACACCTTTGGGCAACATTTGGAAACGTATACGTGTATGTCAGGTGTCAGATGGGTAACGAGGTCAACGACGTTACACTCGGCGTCGTACGCGTCTCCTCGTTTGTTATAAAACGTTATTCCCGCTTCCCTGAAACTTGAGGACCGCAGACCTCCGCACACACCCACCCACGCGCGCGCGTGTGTGTTTATGTGTGTGTGTGTGTGCGTGTGTGTCATTGCATAGCTCGGTTTCCCTCTTGTTTAATCTTACACCGAGAAGAACAATGCTATTTGCACGCGCAAACACACACACACACACACACACACACACACACACACACACACACACCACACACACACACACACACACACACATGTGTGCAGGAAAAACTTTTCCGGCTGCTCATTCACTCGCAAACAAAATTCATTTGACAACGAAAACAACAACGATAGCAATGCAACGAAGGAAAAAAAGAAAAAGGAAGAAAAATATTCATATCGTAGAGACACTCGGCTGACACAATTCCGTCGGTATATTTGTACACTTATTTGTTCCAACAATTTTCTCTTCACTTCTCGCTCCCTTGATTTACGTATCTACATTTTACGGGCACGTCCTAGAGAGCCGATCAATTATGCTTCGACTTTTATAGTGGAAAATATTTTGCAAATTTGGTTTTATCAGTAATTTTGTAAGTTTTCGCAATTGTTTTTGAAATTATGTTTTGCCAATTATTTTCCAATATTTTCTCAATTTTCATTTTCCAATTTTTATTTCCTCAATCAATTTCCAAATTTCCTTTCCTCAATTATTTTCTAAATTTTGTTTCCTTATTTATATTCCAAATGCTCTTTTCTCAATAATAATTCACATTCTATTTTTCAACCATTTTCCAAATGTTGTTTTCCCAATTTTTATCCTCTCGATTATTTTCCACATTTATTTTCCAATTATTTTCCGTCTAGATGTTCCCGAGGCAACCAACCATCATTCAACGTGTTTGTGTCGCTACACAAGCATCACCGATACACGATTGTATCACGGTACCGAACGTTATTGCTCGTGGCAACCATTGACTGCGGTACACATCGTACGCCACCGTTTAATTTTCGTACAGCTCCCGCGAGAGCTTTGTTCAATGCCGCTGAAAACTTTTTACCCCCGCTTTTCTTTTTTTGTTTTTAATGCCATTTTCATGTTTTTGCCTTTCGGATCTTTTAATTACATTCGCCACGATTCTCTCTCGTATATCCACATACTTGCAACTATTATTGTATTCGACAAAGTCCCACGGACGATGTATCAGAAAGCGAGTGCTGAAGCAAAAGCGTAGTGTGGTAAAAATGAATGAAAACAATTATCTCTGTAAGGCGACTTTTCCGGCTAAGCGTTCACATATGTATTGTACATATAAATAATAAAAATTATGTAAATGTGTGTGTCGTATATATACATATTTATAATACGAGGAAATACTTTAAACAGTGTTTAGATATCTATAGGATATATTTGAAAAATTCAATCTATTAAGTATTATTAAATATACTTAACATTTAGATGTATGCAGTAATCCACACAATTTCTTAGAGAATGCCTAATATAGGTATAAATATAAATATAAAAATGAATATACATATATGTATATGTGTGTGTGTGTGTGTACATATATACGTAAAAAAGACTTAAAACCTTACAAGAAAAATATTTAGAGCGACAACAAAAAACTATCTAATCCTGTATTTACTCCAAATTATTTAGATGCGTTTAATACATGTAAACAACATATTTAATATTTAGGTATAACAAATATATTTAATATTTAGGTATATTATATATAATTTAACAAATATATTTCCCATATAAAGGGCTTACACCTAGTTGAAACTTTGGGAAATATCGATATTTGAATTTCAAGAGAATCTCAAAATATAACGTTCCAAAATATTCTCGAAAAATGTCAAGTCGATCCGTTCAAAACTAAGGAAGTTAGGGGCGTTTATGGGTAGGCCCCGTGAACCGTCGAACCGCGAATCGGCGAAATTTAAAAACGTATTTCTCGAAATTACTTCTTCAAAACCGGTGACGGAGATTTCTCAAAAGTCACTGCACCGACAAACTTCAAATTTTGCAAGCTTCTCTTACACATCAGAAAGCAGAGCTTGAACGAAGGAATTTTCTTCTTCGATGCATAGTTCATTATATGAACAAAAATAGAGCTTTTTTTTCATCGAAAATCGATACTTTCACTTTCGGCGATAACCATTTTTTCAAAAATCAATGTTTCATTTAGTAAAACCTTCGTCTCAGCACTAGATAATTTCGTGCAAAAGCTAAATGCGTTTGAATTTTTATTTCGGATCCTTTCACATTTTTATTTTGTTGTTGATAATTCTTTGTTACTGTGTCCTCGACCTACAAATAATCAAAAAGTTTGATTCCATACAACAGTTTTTTTCTAAATTATTTTTCGAAGTTGCCTAGCCCTCCTTTAAAAACAAAATAATAAAAATAATATCTCGAAAATAGTTCACTTTTGCATAAAGCATTACTGGGTTATTTGGATATTGTATATTGAAAGTATTTAGATCAGTATATATATATATATATATATATATATATATATTTATATATATATATATATATATATATATATATGTATGTATATATATATATATATGTGTATGTATGTATATATATATATACATTTACATGTATACATTATATATATGTAGATAAATCAACAATGGAGAAGCGTTCATGTTTTTATCGGCATCGTTATTATCGGAATGCTGGTAGGCGTAAACGACTATATAAAATATGAGAGAATCGCAGGGACTATATCCGTGTAGACGATAAAATGCGCATGATGAATTTTATCGCGAGGGAGCTTAAACGTCGCGTTCTGCCAACATTTCACACACTTATTCGACCGCAACGTTTTCCTCACGTGGCGTGTACTACATATTTGACATGAACGTATGTTCGATGTTACATAAACGCAATACCGGAGATCCTTGCACATTTTTCTTCCTTTTGCAGATTTGAAGCGAGAAGCGACGATATGTCACATGCTGAAGCATCCCCACATCGTCGAGTTACTCGAGACTTACAGTTCGGAGGGCATGCTCTACATGGTCTTCGAGTAGTGAGTGTTAAGCCAATATACTCAAATGTTTACTCAATGGGAACACGATCGAAAATTTATATCACGCGAGAGAATTAAATATTCGTTGCTAATTATTATTTGGGAAAGTTATGCAAACACTTTTCGTTAACATTTCGCTTTTTATTTTTATTTCATAACGGTAGATTTTAAAATAATATTAAGAATAATTATATCAAATGTACATTTGGGAACATTTCTGTATCAGTTGATGAATTCAAAAAGCAACGAAATCAAGACTGAAAATTCCTCGAACGATTCACATCCCGAAAAAAGTTAAATAGTGATTTCTCCATGTATGTTAATTTGAAAAATACGCGATTGAATGAGGGGTAAATATTGGAATTAAAAAATAATTATGTATATCCCTAAGGGGTAACGAAGCCATGTTAGTAGTTTGTGTGGCTTCCTTTTGGAGTCGTACGGCTTGATTTTTTTCACTGACAATCTTTCGCACTTTTTATTTCCATGGGAAAGCACAGAACAATCGTCCAATTTTTTAGCAAAGAGAACACAACTTTTCGCTATTTTTCGGCATTGAGATTTGTCGTGTGGGAAGTTCGTCTATATCGTGTGATTTTTTTTTCAGTATGAACGGATCGGACTTGTGCCTCGAAGTTGTAAGACGCGCGAGCGCAGGATTCGTCTACAGCGAAGCCGTGGCTAGGTGAGAACAGATATATCGAATTTGAAAATAGAGAATATTTTTCGGGAATGAAAAATATATATGAAAATAAATATAAAAATATATTTTTCAAATATACAAAAATAATTTATCGAATTAATATAAAAAATATAATTTTCTACGAAAAAAAGAAAGATGTTATTATTTTCGAAGAATTATTGATTCAATCATTAATATTAATATTAATTCAATAATTCGATATTTATTTTATTTATTTCCAAACATTTTTTTTTTATAATTAGTTCACTCATTTATATTTATGTATCTGCATAAAATAAACATGTATTTTAAAAGTATTAAGCAATAGATACAAGAACAGAGCTTGTTTTCACCAGAAGTTTCGACTATCTCAGAAATCGATTAACTTAAAAAAAACGCAAAGTTTACCTGATCGAACTGACATGCGGTATCACGTGTTCTAATTCAAATTATCTTGATTGATCTTTCGATACATACTGATGCTTATCTAGCAATCGAGACGCGATTGATTCCACTTGGTGCCTGGTTTTTCTGGATTCCCCTGTTTTGAGATTCGGAAAGGTTAATTTGGCATAGTCGAGTATTTTTTTAACTACATTATCGCACGCACGTTCGTGCTCTTTATCTTATCAAATTTCGAAACTGTTCGAAATTTATGAAGAAATCAGCACGATTCGTAACACGATTAATCATGGCTGACAGGAAGTGTCAATAAGATCGACACGGATGAATATTCCTCCAGGACAAGCACCCCCCCACCCTCAGAAAAATATGTACGTCAAGAGTCGTACAAATATTGTTTGGTACATTGGCTCGAAGGAATCTGTCAGTTTTCTCTTTAGCTCAGGGTAAATTCAGTTTCAAATGGGTGAATTCAATTTAGCGTTAATTCAATTTATTTTTCGATTTTTTTTTTGAGGACTAAAACATTCAGATTTCTGATGCAAAAAAAATAAAGACAAATTTTAAAGGCTGATGTCCGGACAGTGTAGTGATAAAGGATAAAGTTCCGAAAAGTCCAAACCTCTTTTTTCTTTTAAATTTTGTACACTTATGTATTTTGACTCGCTGAACACGAATATGATAATTAAAATTGGCGCAAATTTAATTTTCAAGATAAAAACGAAAAAAACGGCTTTTTGTAGTTTTTTATTTTATTTTAACAAACGTTGATCGTAGAGGAAAATGTCTCCGACGAAAGTTGTAGCCCATCAAAAGACTAATAATTTATGTTCTATACAAATTTTGTCGTAAATCATTATTTTCCAAGAAAATGGGATAATACTCCAATAAGTAATTTTTGCTAAACTCCATTAGTTTCGATATTATCTACTTACGCACTTTCCTGCATATGAGCCTAAATAAACCCAAATAAAACAAACACAAACAGCAATCAAAACAAACCCAAACAAACTCGGGTATGCTGAATCGTGGGGTGTGTAGTTCACTGGGGTGGGCGCAGGGCACCTCGGATGGGCGTGTGGAATCGCGGGGTGCGTAGAACACTGGGGTGGGTTTGTTGGGCACCTTGGATAACCTCGAAACTAATAGCGTTAAGCAAAATATAATTCTTGGAGTATTATCCCATTTTCTTGGAAAATAATTATTTGAGACAAAATTTGTATCGAACATAAATTATCAGTCTTCTGATGGGCTACAACTTTCGTAGAAGACATTTTCCTCTACGATCATCATTTGTTAAAATTAAATTTAAAAAACTACAAAAAACGGTTTTTTTTTCAGTTATCTTGAAAATCAAATTTGCGCCAATTTCAATTATCATATTCGTGTTGAGCGAGTCAAATTAGAGAAGTATACAAAATTTCGAAGAAAAAAGCGGTGTGGGCTTTTCGGAACTACACCCGTGATAAATATGAAGGTTGGGATTAAATACGACGCATAAGATTTTTTATGTTTCCTATTCATTTAGATGTGCACAATTAATTCTTTTTTAAGTAGAAAAATTAATCTTTTTTTCAATTCGTTATAATATTTGAAAGAAATGTATTTTAATCGAAGCATTTATCTAGATTAAATTATCTCAATGTCTAAAAACGTCTAAAAATCAGTATTATTCATTCCTAGCTTACAACGTAAAAATAAAAATATTGCTATCAACTTTATCGTGCCTCCTCCCAAATTCTCCATTCTTCTCGGTTTTTCGTTAAATTTGTTCTAAGCTTTATTCTTGTTATATTTATTTCGAGCTTTTTTGTCTGCCTGCTAAATTGATTTTGATCGTTTTTCCTCACGCCACATATATTCGAGACTTTCCCTCCGTCTAAATTAATTACACGCTTTTTATCTTCTCGTCAAGTTCATTTCACTTTTTTTCTCTCCTCTCCCCTTGCCATACTAAAATTTTTCGCCATTCACAGATTTTTCTCCCCTCTCCTCCTCCCAACGAGCGAGAATTCTAATCCAAGATCGACAAAAAGTTGGCTTCCAATGGGAGCCTCGTTAATAACTGAAAGTTCGGTCACTTTCACGTCACTCGCGACCTCAAAATGCCCTCTATTTTTTTTAGCGCGACTCTAATCGCGATTATTCTCGTCGACGATATCGTTTTATCGCCGATCTATTAAGGGGGGACGTATCCTTAGGCGAGTAAAAAATTGCTGATTGTCATGATCTTTTTTTTAAAGGCAATGTTTCTTCACCATTTTTGAAACTTAGGGTATGTTTTATTGCTACTTCTGGCTGTTACATGGTATTTTTTAATTAATCTTTAAAAATGGCGGAGGTATGGTCACGGTCTTTTAAACGGGTCACATCGGACGTTGTCAGACGGCGTGACAAGTAGCGTCGGCGGAATTAATCTGAAAAAAAATCGACGAAGATTTTTCTTTCACTAACACTCATACGCAGAATATGAACCAAGAAAAAGTGCGAAATGTTGAAAATCGATGAAATGGCACGCTTTGAAAGAAAATGCATGAATTTTTCCGAATATAATGGTCATGCGAAAAAAAATCCTTTTTTTCATTTTCAAAAACATTTAGGGTCACATTTTAGACGATACGGTTAGAAAGATTTATACCAAATTTCGTCAGAATCGGTCGATAAGTTTATTAGCTATACGTCATGGCAGTTTTGAAAATGCAATTTAGAAGACCGTGCCAAAACCCCCGCCATTTTTGAAGATCAATAAAAAAAATACCATGTAATAACCAAAAGTAGTAATAAAACTTGCCTTAAGTAAAAACTTGCGAAGGAATCTTTCCTTGGAAAAATAATTATGAAAATCAGCAAATTTTTTCCTCGCCATTTCCCCCTTAAGTTTTACGCTCTTAAAAAAAATGGACAAGTACAAAAAATTCCGGCGATATTGGGGAGAAAATTTGATCGCACTTGGGAATTCCCAAGAGCGCTTTTAATTCTCTCTGTGCCAGTTTGTGTGTTCCCGTGTCAGATCGCGTGTCGAATTTTCCTCATTTCCGGTTGAACGATGGATCGGTAACAGAGCCAGTCTGCGTCTCGAGGTTGCCTCGGAAGTTCACGCGAGGCAATAAGAAAGTATCGACCAGGTCGGAAACTTATCGCTTTTTGCACTCCCGTTGCTACTCTCGCTGACCCAACGTACGTTGCACGAATATCCTACGAAGTCGAGCTTTTACCTGAAAACTTCGATCTCCCTTGCTCCCGTTGTACATTTTACTCGGGTAATACTGGACGTCTTCCCGGTGAATTCGTTTCTCCAGCGGCCTCTTGCTCGCAATTCCGCACACTTTTTCACTGCTGGACTCACCACGACTTCTCTCGTAAACTGGCAAGAAAATACGCGGGCCTTATAAATATACGACTCGGCCGCAACGACTTGGAAAAACCCTTGCGCTGGATCCACCGAAAAACTTGGATGCTCTCAACATAAATACAATCTTCTTTCCATTCGGCTGTAAACTATTGTTTATTTTTACCTTCGGCTTTATTATTTCACGTTTTAGGACACGTTTTTATGCATTGTTTAAAAATAATCGTGGTTGGGGATAAAAGATTTTTTCGTCACTTTTTAAAATAATTTTTAATCGCTGTTTTTATTTGTAAAATGTCATTTTTTTAAAAAACTTTTTAATCGATTTTTATAATAATACTTATTTTTATTTTAAAAATTATACCTCGATGTTTATTTTAATTGTAATAATAATTCGTTATTTAAGTGGATGTGTTATTTGTTTCATCTGCAATAAATAAGGATGATAGTTATATCATTATTACTATATTTTTTTAAATTGTTAGTTGTTTTATTACAAAAAAAGGCTTTGTGGATTATTTCAATCATAAGAATTTCTCTATCTTTTTTTATTAGTAATCATGAGTAATTTCATGAGCATTGATCATTTATTTCTTTCGTTTGTTATTAATAAGAATAGTAGTAATGATATATGATTAAAGATTTTTGCATCAGTCATACGATGAAATGGTACGCTTTAAATCAGAAAGATTGAATTTTCCGATAAATATGGCTACATTTTGTAATAAAAAAGACTTTTTTAAAAACTTAAAAAACATTTAGGTGAACGTTTTAAACAAACAGGTTAGAAAGATGTATGCCAAATTTCATCAGAATCGGTCGATTAGTTTTTTAGCTATACGGCACGCCAATTTTCAAAATGCGGTTTAGAAGACTATGCCATCCCTCCGCCATTTTTGAACATTAACTTTTTAAAATATCATACAACAGCCAAAAGTAGTAATAAAACATAATCTCACAAGGAAAGGCTGCGAGGTCGATCTCCCCGATTTCGATGAAATTTGGCATGTTCGTAGAATGAGTAAAAATAGGTGAAACGTATTTTTTGATATCTGCGGAATCCGATTTTCAAGGGGTGAAACGCACCCTCGAAAATAGGGGTATTTTTCATTTTTCGTCGATAACGTTATCGTTCTCATCTCCAATGTATAGTACACGAAAAAATAACCATTGTTGCAATTTGAATATTTTCATACCTCGTACCGTTGAAACGTTATCAACGAAAAACGAAATACACCTCAATTTTCGAGGGTGCGTTTCAACCCTTAAAAATCGGGTTCCGCAGATATAAAAAAAATACGTGTCACCCATTTTTATCCATTCTACAAGCATGCCAAATTTCATCAAAATCGGAAAGATCGACCTCGCAACCTTTGCTTGTAAGTCTCAAAAACGATAAAGACGTCTTTTATTTTTAAAAAATCATGCAAATCCGCAAATTTTAATCAATACATTTAAATTTCGATATAAATTTTTAATAAATATATTAAATTCGATATAAATTTTTAATAAATCCTCACGATTTCTTTGCTCAGTAAGGATAACTCGTTTCTTCAATACTAATTTGAGTACGAATTCTGCAGCTCGTTGGTATGCTGATAAAATGTAGAAATGTAGTAACAAAGGGATAGGTGGAATCTCAGTAGACAGGACGAACGAGGTTTGCGATATCACCGGACAATTCGGACCAGTTCACATGGTAGTTCGAAGCCTCCAGGGGGTGGCAATGGCAAGGGGTTTGCTTTTGGCAAAGACAGATGCCCGGTTTCACAAGAGCTATGTACCTGCCCTCACTCTCTCACGCTCCAGAACCACCTAAACTCCTACGAGACCAGCCCGGAACGCCGCAAGGATTAGCCGATGATTTATCGAGTTATTTAAACTGCCTCGACTGTATAATGCAATATCTGCTTTTTCGCATTCTTCTCTCTACGATTCGTAATACGAGCGTGACTTTATTCGACTATAAAAATTCACCTTTAAATCTCCACGATCTCACTCTAATCTCTGGTACAATGGCGAAGAACATTGATCCGTGTTGTGGGTTCACATAGAAAAGAACATCGAGAAAAATAAAGATGTTTTACGCTTTTATTTTCACGCCATTTGTTTATTAACTCTCTGTAGTCGCACAGATGGATGGTAAATTGTTTCATCGGTGAATAATAAGTGGATAATACATGAATAAATGATTGATAAAAAATGAATAAATACTGAGTAAATGAATAATAAATTAACAAAGAGTTTTTGGTCGTTTTTTATTTTCCATTTCCCATCTCTTTTCCATTTTATTTTCAATGTGCAAACACCCATTTAAGGGTGTTTTCACATGGAAAATAAAATATAGAAATTAAGAAGAATAATGTAATCTCCTTTACATTCACATATCAATAAATAATAAATCAATAAATAACCAATTAATAAATAGTTTTTGTTCGTTTTTTATTTACAATTCCTTTTCCATTTTATTTTCCATAAAGTCCTCCCACATAAAAACTCCCTTTACAGTCATAAATTAATAAGTGATAAATGAATACGTAGTTTTTGATAGTTTTTTTTTTAAATCCATGGTATGCCCTTTAAGAGTGTTTATACATAGTCCTCTTTCATATATTATTCCTCTTTACATTCATAAGTTCTTAAATAATAAATTAACAAAGAATATTAATAAATATTAAATTAAATAACCAAACTTCTGAAACGTTGCATGCCGACCCCAGTCGTTCTCATTCTCGGTCCACTTGGGTCGAGAAAGTACTGGGTCGTACATTTTACATTCTTGAACATGGAAAATCCGAAAATAATGAACTTTCTTCACTTGAAATCAAAAGTATTGCATTCTGGCTAGAGTGATCCGAAATGAGAAATAACGAAATGTGCTTTTAGTATAATAACAACACTTTTTTATAATTGCATACTTTCTTTGAATTTCTGAAAATAGCGGAAATGGCAATCTGTAGAAAAAAGTTAGATTTTCGACACAAAAACGACTCTAATAATCTATTATTAACGAATGTCTTTAAATGTGATGAAAAATATTGTAAACTATGCCCTGTTGATTTTTAAATACGACGTGCACCCTCTATAAGACACAGTTTCGCGAAAAATGCAAAAGAAAAATATGTTTGTCTCGGTGAAATGCAACGATTTTTTATTTTCAATTGCACTAATTTTATTCGGCCGGAGCAGGCTATTGATATTACTAAAAAAAATTACGTATTCTCATTAGAGATTTACGATCTCAATTTGCAAAAAAAAGACTCGAGATAATCATTAAAAAAAAGAAATAAAAATGCATTAAAAAATCGTTGCATTCCAATGCAAAATTTCACGTCGTGCGACCCGTCACGAAAATCGTCATTACTCGGTCAATTTTTTCAATTTTTGCGAAATCTTTATTGCAAGTTGAAGTTAAAAACTCGGGCTATAAAACTGTGCGATAAAAAATCGTATTTTTTAAATTCGAAGCTCACGCAGACCCTTTAATGCAACACAGACGTATTGTTTTTCAACGAGGATATTTACAATCGTAATTTTGCGCATTTCCAGCCATTACATGAGGCAGATCCTGGAGGCGCTTCGCTATTGTCACGAGAACGACATAATACACCGGGATCTCAAGCCCCAGTGCGCTCTCCTCGCTGGAAAGGAGAACTCGGCGCCGGTGAAGCTTCGCGGTTTTGGGGTTGCTGTTCAGCTTCCTTCCTCCCAGGCAAACGGTGTCGGTACGTTTCTCATTTGTGTCTCAGCTAAAACCAACTCCTGTCACATAATTTAGCGTCCTTTCCTATGGATGCGCGAATACGGCTCCTTAATTTACTCGTTGCACAAACGAGACGTGCCGCAATTTATTGTCCACCAATCCAGCATGTTACACTGCTGAGGGTGAAAAAAAAATAACCCGAGACGAAGGAAACCTCCCTTAACTCTTCACGTCAGCATAAAAAACAATTACCTTGAGAAATCGAAAATCAACGCGATGAACAAAAATTGTGGTACGAGTTGAGAATTAGAAAAAAAAATTATCGTCAAAAACCTGCTTTTAAATAATATAAACTTAGAAATCGAAAGTTAACGTGATGAACAACAATCGTGGTACGAGTTAAGAATATTTTTATATTTTTTTATAGTAAAAAAGCTGCTTTTATTTATGCAGTTTTTTTCAAAATTGGATTTATGTGTGACACCCGGTGGAAATGATTGAGGAATAAACAAATAGTTCCAACAGGTCAATTATGAAAAATCGGTATATTTGTTATTTTTATCGTCATGGCTGTTGCCGATAGCAATTTATATTTATATATTAAGCTTGACGAGGGAATGCAAGTTGAACTGAGGAAAGGCATGTCATAGGGCAAAGGCCTCGTACAGATAGAACATCAGTATTTAATATAAAAAGAGCTTTCCTGAACAACAACGCCCTCTCCCCTTTCCAAATTCTCGTAACCCTTTGCCTGAAAGATGTCAAATAATTCACGACAATTGAGTTCACTTTCCAAATCAAATAATCGCGATAACTGTAAAATCATTAACTACAGGGGAAAAAACGAGAAACGCTTTCCAATGAGACGAGCTTTCGTCGTATACATAAACAGTTTGGACAATTTGCAGCGTCGAATATCAATAATTATCGAATTTGGTAAAATACCATTTTTTGATTACCAACATAACATTAATGTTGATACAAAATTCATTTTGAATATTAAAAGCAATCGTAAATCGAATTCAATATTTAAATTCAATTATATTTCAAATTACGAGCCCAAAACTGGATATTGAATTCGACATCGAAATTCAATATTGAAATTTAATTCAACATTAAAATTCCGTGCGTGTCCAAAAAGCCCAAAACTGAATATTGAATTGAACGTCATAATTCAATATTTACTTTAACGTTGAAATTCAAGACGATATTAAAATTTAATTCAATTTTTAGATTCAATTCAATATGAAAATTCAATTCAATTTCAAAATTCGATTCAATTCAATATTAAAATTACGCGCGTGCCCAGAAAGCCCTTTCTCCACATAGAAAAACGATTCCGATCAGGGTGAGAAAAGGATCTAGTCGTTCGAGAAGAACAGACCGCAAAAAAATATTGGCCACTGCCCCCTTCATATTCACGCATTCGCATGGATCCTCGTCACATCCGGCAACCCGAGCGCAGTGTCGCGGATCTCGGAGGGGGCTTTCCGTCTGCGCCCGTTGCACGCACGCAGACGGATATCGCGTGGATATACCCGCGGTGTCGCAAACTTTTTCCCTCATCTTTCTCCGCTTACGTTCAGGCTTTATACGGATGGAATGTATATGCGCGACCGCGGCGCCGAGGGTAACGCAACAACAGAGGCCACGATAAATATCACCTGGGAAAAGCTTGCGCGCGGAGGCGTGTCCCCGGGAAAGAGGTTATGTACGGTTACGTACGCGTATATACGTCCGTAAAGGTATATTGCCCTCGGGACGTCGCGGAGCTTACTTAGTGTCACTGCCATCTCGTACAACGTACATACGTATGTATGCATTAATGTACACGTATTATATATATATATATATATATATATATATATATATATATATATATATATAATATTTATATACATACATATATACACGTATGAACAAATGACAGCTGTACGTAAATTTACACGTGGATTGGTTTCCAACGACCACGCGTTTATTTATTCCCAGTCATTCCTCTGGGCTGTCAAAAAAAGAATAGCGTTCTTTCCTTTTCGTGTTTTTTTTAAAAGAATGTTCGAGTGTTTCACATTTGAACTAGTCAGGACAGATGACTTGGCATCCAAATAAACCGATCTTTCTGTTCATATTTTATTGTTTATAATATATATTTATTTTACCAGCTTTTAATACTATATTCAAGTATTTTGTTTTTAATATTGTATTGCTTATAAGATTACGTTATTTTCATCAGCCTTTGATTCTGAATACGAATATTTTTTTAGGAGAATAAACGTTTTGTGTTTTTTCTTTCGAAAGAAGGCTCGAACGTTTTAGCCCATAAATTAGTCAGGAAAGATGAACCGTAAATCCAAATAAACCGCCTTTTCTGGTTATATTTTATTGTTTATAATATATATTTATTTTACCGGCACTTAATTATTTGTTGGAGTATTTGTTTTTATTTGAGTGTTTATAATATGTATTTATTTTTATCAGCTCTTGATTCTGAATTCAGGGATTTTTTCGGGGAGGATGGACGGAGGTGTATCGATGAAAATCGTTGAGGATTGACGCTCTGGAGAAAAGTAAAAAATCTGCGGGAATATTAAACTAGTGAAGGCTTAGTAGTCATTAAACGTATTATCGCAAGGCGACAAATAATCGCTGATTGCTGAATGACATCGCGAATTGTTGAATTATTAAATATATTGGATCACGAAAGTAACGTATTATCGATTATTTCGTATTTAATTCTATTCGTAATCACCGAAGTGATTGGTGTAATTTATCGGCAGTCGGTAACGAAACTTGCAATCGATGAAAACTTAGAGGTGAAGCGTAAATAAGTTTTGAGACAGATTAGCGAATACGATTAAAAAAATTGAACGATTATTTTTATTTTATTTTTATATTCGTATTAAGACGTTACCCCCACTTGTAGCGCAAAAAAGGCCTTTTTTATGAATTTTTTTAAAGAAAACTACAAAAAATTTTTAATCGATCAATATACCATCTTAAAGAACACATCTTGAAGAACTTTCAGTAATTTTTTTATTGAAAAATATTACATTGTTTAGTGGCAAATGGCCGTCAATGAAATAATGTTTTTATATACACGGTTTGCGGTGACCAACATTGCGGCGAAGTGGATCATCTGAAAAAAAAATGCGGATGGATTTAGTCAAATATAAGTATAAACTAGTCTTTAATCGAAGGATTTTAAAAAATATTCATTTTTCACAAAATGGCGAACAGTCAAAGTTAATGGTTTGATTTTAACGAAAAAAAACGGCCGTTTTTTGGCTATAAAACGGCCATTTTTTTTCGAAAAAAAAAATCGAACGATCAATGACTAAATTTTTATGTATTAAATAAGCCTGCAAAATTTCAAGAAGATCGGTTCATTAGTGTTCGAGTAATCTTGGTCACCGACTTCAGAAATGCCATTTTGAGAAAAACGCGTTTAAAGTTTCAATTTCACAACGGATTCTTCTCTTTCAACGCTCATATCTCAGTCAATTTTGTTCGGATCGACTTGAAATTTTCAGGACATATTCTCAGATACTTATACTTCAAAAAAATGCAATAAAAAAAATCGATTTTTTCAAAATCGCAAGTGGGGGTAACCCCTTAATTTAATGTTAATTTTCATTTTACGTTTGATTTTTATTATTTTACATTTAGTTTTTGATATTTTACGTTCAATTTTTGTTATTTTCGGTTTAATTATTATTATTTTTCGTTTAATTTTTATTATTTTACCGAAAATATCCATGTCCTAGAAATTTCACCGCTGCAACGACGTGCACCGTAAAAAAGTTAACATGTGTGCGCACATGAGCGGACCATGCGTGGTAGGGACGTATTTATGAGTAACGAACAAAGATCACCCTGAGAGACAAAAAAAATACAAAAGTGGGTCAACGGGGGAACAAAACGTTTTTGTACTTTTCCCGAACGTACATAGTAGCGTGATCATGTGCAAGGGAAAAAAGATGCTCGATCGATTCACGAGTGCACAGGACAAAAAGGACCACTCCCGAATGGCGGCCATAGGGTACGTGACTTCTTCCCGTTGACGCATATTAAAAGTCCGCAAACTGGACGGGTCGACCGATTGAAATGCACGGGGGGCAGCGGTCCAAACTCAAATCCTCCCGGACTCATTATTTCCGAAATGGAGTGGATAGAACCGCCGGAATATTTCGTGGCTCTAATTTTCGTTTTAATTTTTTTTTTATTGAGACTCTCGAGCACATGACGAATATTGTTATGCTTTATAAAATGTAGAATGTTTTTTGATTTTCCTTCAAATTTCGAAAAAATGGGAGAGTTCATAATGTTTTATCTTTGAAAGATATGGAATATTTTATTTTTTGTAGTGATTTGATTTTTTTGTACTGCAGTTGTATTTTTTTTAATTTTTCATTAGGACTCTTAAAGATATGGAATATATTATTATTATTCTCTACAGGATGTAGAACCTTAAAAACTTTTTCATTTTTATAAAATGTTAGATTTTTATTACGTTTTTACCTCTACCCTGTGCAGAATTTCATTACTGTTCCATTTTCTTGGTACATTTTACTTAATTCGAGGAATATCGTTTATTAATTTTTTATTCAGATTCTCAAGGATATATGATGTATTATTTTGAATGGGAAAAGGACATGAATTATTTTTATATCTCTCAAAGACATAGGATATTTTATTATTATTTACCGGTCCAATATAAAATATCGTACAATTCAATCCCCACACGATACAAAATATTTTATTATTCTTCAATCCCCGCGGCATATAAAAAATGTTTTTTTTTTTTATTGGACTTTCAAAAGTAGAATCGGATAAGCAATACATTTTCTTTCGTCTAAAACCGGAAAATCTTCTATTAAAGCTACGTATCTGCTTGTGGACCGAAAATCTTTGCGGATGGTAATGAAAGTTCGGATATACAGGGGGCGCTTTATTATTCAACGGCACGACGCCTAACGAACGTCGTCAAACGCGCGGGCAAATCTATTGTACTATTCCGGCAGAGGGCGGCGCGTGCGAGCGCGGGATAACCCGGCGAATCTACAACGAGAGCAGAGCGCAAGATAGGACTCGTGGCCGCGGGACTTTCGCGTCTTAAATGATTCAGGCGACGAGGCCGAACAAGTTTTTCTTTTTTTCTTTTCTTAAGGGTGAAATGAAAAAATATTATCGCCCCAGGGCCACCAAGAAAGAGAGAGGGAGCGTGGAAGCTCCGTTGACAAAGCTCATTAACCCGACGTTTACCGAGGGTTTCCCGTTTCCTTTTTGCTTTTATGTATACACGACGACGAGGCAGTGCCTCGAAAAATGAATCTCGACGCCCTCTGCGCGCTTTACGAGATCCGCAAATGTCGGTCGGTAAGAAGAAGAAGAAGATGAAAATGAGGGTAGGAAAAGAAAAAAAAAAGCGGGACTTGAAAAAGACTCTTTTCAGTGCCTCGTCGTCATTGACTTACGGCCCGCGCATTCGCTTCAGAGACAACCCCCACCCCCCTGCACCCCTCGTTGCAGCGAAAAAGTTTCTCGCTCTTTTCACCGCACCTTGCTCCTGATATTTGCATAAGGAAAATCTCATCAAGTCGCACAAAGTTTTGTGCTAGAGAGGAAAAATGAAAAACACTGCCTTTTTTGCGTTGTGAATATATATATATATATATATATATATATATATATATATATATATATATATATATATATATATATATATATATATATATATATATATATATATATATATATAGGGTGGTTAAAATATATATATATATATATTTTAACCCTATATATATATATATAACCCTATATATTTCACCCTATATATATATATAGGGTGGTTAAAAAAATCGATTTTTTTAACCACCCTAATATATATATATATATATATATATATATATATATATATATATATATATATATATATATATATATATATATATATATATATATATATATATATATATATATATATATATATATATATATTAGGGTGGTTAAAAAAATCGATTTTTTTCTCAACGGAAAATTGAAGTATGTTAAGAAATAGAAAGTTTTGCAAAATGTGAGGGTTCTAAACAATTTTTTTCATGATTGTCGGTGTATTAATTTTTTTCAATCTCGATGCAGAAAATGTTAGTGCGTGATTCAATATCAGTCTTGATTAAATTTTTTTCTGTAACCATACGCAATTTTTATTTAAATATTATTTTTTACCATAAACAATTTGTATTTGCCGATTAAAAATCAATATATCTAATTCGGTTGTGAAAATTATATCAACCACTTGATGAACAAGAACATGGTGTTTACATCACTGAACGTCTTACAAGTATTCGTGTTTTATCAGAGTAATATGTTGTTTTGGAGTAAGAAAACAAAGTCATACGGATTCGAGAGTTACAAACCGCGGCGCTGTTGACGCTACTGCACCTTTGTTTCTCTGACTGTCCGTGAGTTCTTTTCGCGATTCATTTGACTGTTTCCAGTAGTTGCTGTATTGAGGTACGTCACAATACACGTAAAAATAAAAATGTAAAAAATGATCGCGGGTGTGGACGATAGTGAAAGTGCCGAAATTTATCTGAGGGGATCGGAAATCGGAGAATTTGTGGAGCCAAAATTACCCACGAATAGAGAAACATTGAGTATATTCTTTCACCATCATAATACTGTTAAATTTTCTGCTCGAGAGAGTACACAAAACGTTATCGACAAAATAACTAATATTTGGAGCGAAACTGGAATAGGAATTTCTCAACCTTGCATCAATTTCAAAAGGTTACAAAAATTACGATTGGAGTGGGCAGCATAGAAAAAAATTATTTACGGAAACATCAAACTCAATTGTTCAACGAAAATCTCTTTTCACGTAAGTTGGATAAATTATTTGAATTATATTATTATGATGTTTATTGGCGGGGAAAAAAATTGACGAAAAACCGAAGGAAAAAAATTAAAAGTCGTTTGAGTACTACCTAAAAAAATGTTTAGACCTCTCAAATTTTGTATGAATTTCGTTTTCATAACGTAGTAACATTTTCCGTTGAGGACAGCGATTTTTTTAACCACCCTAATATATATATATATATATATATATATATATAATAGACGTTCCATAATTTAACAATTTCAACGAGGAATCAAGCTGAACTGAACATTTTACTAACAAGGAACGTCACTTAAGTGTCCGCCTTCGTTTTTGTTTGAAACTCATATATGTGATTAAGTATTGAAAACCTATAGACGCATATTTTTTTATCGGCAGACAAACGGTTTTAAGGGGGAAATCCACCCCTCAAAAAGGCGTATCACCCCTCTTTTTTCTTTTTGGTTTTCGTTCCATTCAAATTTTGGTTTTTGTTCCATTCAGATCGGTGGACTGCTTGTGGGCGACACGCAAAATAACCCCTCGACAGGCATTTTTTTTCAGGGGTGCTTTCTCCCCTTAAAGCCGTTTTCCCGCCGATAAAAAAATACGCGTCTAATAGTTTTAAATGCTTTATCACTTACATAAGTTTCAACGAAAACGAAGGTGGACACCGTAGTGATGTTCCTTGTAAATTGCGCCGTTCAAAAATTGACAAGCGTTTCTAAAATGTCTCACCTATTACGGACAGTGGATTTTTTTTATTTTTTTTTCAACCCCGATCCTTTGATTTTTTTCGTAATAAAATTCGCGAACAGGAAAAAAAAGTCGCGGTGAATTTTTGCAAAGAATTTTTACGATCGTGCGAAACATGGCGAACATTCGAGAAATTAGGAATAAATGTCATCAATTTTCCGAGCGGTCTTGGTAGAATATTCGACAGTGGCAGCGATTAAATTGAAGTGAAAATTCGTTAACGTCAAGCGAATCGACAGATCGGAAATCGATGGAAACTATCCGGATTGCCCGCGAACGACGAAGCAGGGCCGGAAATGCGATCTGTGCAACCCGACCCACCCATCTCCGCGCTAACAATTTGACGTTCACTCGGATACTTTCGAATATTTAAAACGTTGTTATTATCGTCGCTATTGTTGTACACGATTGTGAACGAATTGGTGATGTTCCATTTTATTCGTCGTTCTCTTGCTCGCTTATATATTCATAAATAAACGAAACAGCTTAATCGTCGTTTGACTGTTTTTTTATTTTCATCAAGATTGTTTTCAACTCTCGGTGTTTGTATATGTGCGTCTGTATGCAAGAAGTCGAACGCTTTTTAAGTTACCGAATGATATAGCTGTCTGTTCTTCGCTTCGTTTTATTTTTGTACGGTCAGCCGGAATTCAACAAGGTCAATTAATTTTGGTCTCCTAAGGAAAAATACGTCGTTGAAAATGTATATTTAGTGAGGTCTTAAGGCCTTAGGCCACTCTAGAGGCCGAAAAAATAGGCTTTTTGGGGATTTTTTAAAAGAAAAACTGCAAAATAAATCGAGATTACAAAAAAGGGTGTTTATCATACATATCAATGACTGTATACAATAATTTTTTCGAAGCGATTAATTTCAAAATGGCGGCTGTGCAGCGTTTGTATCAAAACTGCATTTTTTAAGTTGGCCGGAAACATAATTCAGACAATTTTTAACCGATTCACTTGAAATTCTGAATATATCTTGAAAAATACATTGTCTATGGAAGTACGTAGGATTTTTTTTCGGACGTTCAAATTTTTGGAAAGTGAAAAATTTGCCTAAAAAATCGTCAGATAATTGTTGATAACAAATTAACTATGCAATATAAAAAAAAATCCTACGTACTTCCATAGACAATGTAGTTTTCGAGACATATTCAACATTTAAAGTAAATCGGTTGAAAATTGTCTGAGTTATGTTTCCGGCCAACTTAAAAAATGCAGTTTTGATACAAACGCTGCACAGCCGCCATTTTGAAATTAATCGCTTCGAAAAAATTATTGTATACAGTCACTGATATGTATGATAAACACCCTTTTTTGTAATCTCGATTTAATTTGTAGTGTTTCTGAAAAAACATCCCCAAAAAGCCTATTTTTCGGCCTCTAAAGTGGCCTGACCCCTTGATAAGCCATTTTCCTGCGACGAAAAAGTCCTTCGGAGTGGATAAAAAAGCTGTATTGGGATTTCGTTGATACGGTCAGACTCATGTATTCCTTCAACATATAGTGCACGTCGAATTTTTCGATGTTAACAAACAGTAAGGAGAAGGTATTATAGTCGAAAAATGTGAATAAACGAAATGTGTGCACGTTTTCGGAATTCTCGAGCGCGAAAGTCAGAATATATATTTTTTATTTCTGCGGAAAATACACTTGTTAACGGGTCTGCATAATGGGACCCAAAAAACAGGACGATATTCAATTTTTTTGCCCGATGAGGGTATTAGAATGACGAGGTCGAGAATTTACACACAATTGATACATAGTCTTGCCAAGGTTGAGTTTCATTTTAATTACAAAATATTCATAAACGATGAAGTTATTATTGTTGAACGGGTTATGCCTAGTTGTGGCAGTCCGAAACAGCTCATTTTTGGGATTTTTAAACAGAAAATCGTGGTGATAAATTTCTACAAACATTGGGTATTTAAAAAAGTATTATCTGAAGAACACTGTAATTTTTTTGGTAAGAATAGTCATTTATAATTGATTTACCGCCGATTGTCTAATATAAAAAAATCAAACAGATCTCGATAGTAAATTAGTTTATTCTATGATTAATCGAAGGAATTTACGAAATATCTAATTTTTTAAATTGGCGCGTCTTCAAAGTGAGAGTCTTCATTTTTGCGAAAAATTGCCATTTTTCGTTGATCAAATCGAAAGTATATATTGGAAAAAAAATTCCCCAATCAAATACTATATTTTTATATCTAGAAAAATCGCTAGAAATTTCAGAAAGATCGATGCAGTAGTTTTTCAGATATTTTGCTTACCGACTTTGAAAACCGACTTTTGAGAAAAAAGTGTTTCAAGTTTCGATCGACTCTCCGAGCGTTCCGACGGCCCTCAACACCCTATAAATCTGTTGATTTTAATCCGATCACCTTGAAATCTTCCGGGAACATTTATAAGATGTTCAAACTGTCAAAATATATTGGTTTTGGAAAAAGTAATTTTTCGACTTTTACAACTATGCATAATCCCTTAAACAGAGTATCGCCGTTGCTACATGGCCAATCGGTGGGGGTAGACTTGGCAACTAGGGTCTCAAATGAAAAATGAGAAGATGAACTTTTAGTATAATAATAAAACTTTCGTACGACTTTTATGAAATTTTGAAAATTCCGAAATTGGCACGCTGCGAAAGGAAATTTGTTCTTGACAACAAAAAAAAAACAACTTTCATAATTTGTTATCATTAAATGGATAATCGTATCGGAACATCATCCGGTCAAACGATGGAAAATGTTATAAAATATGCTATGTCCAATTTTAAGGCGAATCAGACAGATAGATTTTGACAGACACGAGGCGAGACGGTACGCCGTATCGTAGTGGGCGATCTGAACCTTCAGAAGTCATCATGACTAGCTCAATTGTCAAAAATTTTACAAATTCTTATTTGCGAATTGAAGTTAACATCCTACAAAAGTACCCAGTAAATCGCATTTTAAAAATTTCAAGCTCATGCTGAATTAGAAGGTCCAAAAAAGCGTTTTTTCGGGAATTTTTTTAGAAGGGCAAAAAAGTAGTCAGCCCAGTAATCATTGAGGTATATTTTCATGTATATTTGAAATGTAAAAAAAATTCAACATGAAACAATAAATGACTGCAGATTTATCAGCCTATTCCATGTGCGTCTTGCCACTGCAGTCCCTAATCGGCGGGAAAGATGCAGCTCGTAATTCTTGACTGAAGGAAAAAACCAATAAAATGCTCAATTGTCATAAATTTTTCTTCTGGGTGAATTAAGAAAAAAACTGAAAAAATCGTGAAATTATAACTTTTTTCAGGTTTGAAAAAAAAATGTGTAAAAAAACACTTTAACGTGCTATAAAAATGATTTAAAAACACTTTTTCAACGTTTTTAATTCACTTAGAAGAGATTTTCGTACTGAAGAAAATAAGTTTTGGTTTGATTCAATAGGTCGTTTGGTTTTTTTGCTATCACGTTCGCCAATTTCGAAAAAATTGTGAAAATGAAAAATGAAATGACAATGAAAAAATTCAACTGGCCTCTGTAGCTTTGTAAATATATTCTTGGATAGTTTATCTATCGATTTAAGCCTTAAAAAAAAAAACGATTTTTCGGACCCTCTAAATCAGGCTCCGGCCTTAAAGTTTTCAGAATTCACTTTTAATTTGACACGTAACGTCGAAATTTTAGCGACAATGAAAAAAAAACGAGAAAATCCGCAAAAATACAAATAGAACGATGATGTATTCATCCGCGCGCAGAATCTTTCGTGTAGAACCCGATTTTTTTTATTCGTAAAACAATTCCGATCATGGGTGGTTCGTTTACCGACGAAATTGGCTTTCACGAAGCTGCACTCGGGAATATTGGGGAGAGGCGACGGTTCGAGCCCAAAACAGCGGGATGCAAAATCAATTATAACAAGGATGCACGCTCCAGCAGGATTTCCATTCCCATATACTCGTCCGCAATATTCGATCAAATACGTACCACACATGCAAACGAGAACGAAGAGATTCAACCTACGAATTTTGTTTTCGTTCTTTTTTTCGTAATACGAACGATTGTGTGTTGCGGATGTTTTAGGCTCCGTGACGTTTGTCCGTAAATCCCAAGAGATATATCATTCCAGTAGGAAAGGGAGGATGAAATATACAAGCAAATGTAGAACACATTACATCTCGCATGATCGCAATAAAGTCCTTCGTCTCCGGGTAAACGCGACACGGCTGTAAAAGAATTTAAGGGCCAGAGAAGAAAATGAACAAAAAGATATCCAAAAGCTGTGGCGCAGCCACGCAAAAAATGAAGAAAATCGTGACAGCTGTGGACCACTAAAAAAACAATGTCTCACAATTTATTCTCGTTTCGAATTTCATTGCAGGATCCGTTAGATCGTCGAAATAAAAAAAATAGATAGTGTTCCGACCCCCCCCCCCCCGTCCGTCCATCCGTCAAACCTTCCTTTTAATATTTTAAGACAACCCCTAAAGGCATTTTTGGCGACTCGCAATAGTTTTCGAGATATTGAATTTCAAAGTTTTTTTTAAGGGTCAGGTTCCGAACACCCCCGCCGATCGAGCTGAAATTTTGCACAAACGTTCCTTTTAATATTTTAAGGTAACCCCTAAAGGGATTTTTGGCGACTTGCAATCGTTTTCGCGATATTGTATTTTTAAGTTTTTTTTAAACGCGCGTCGCCAAAATCCCTTAAGGTTGTCTTAAAATATTAAAAGGAAGATTTGTGCAAAATTTCAGCGCGATCTCCGTTTTGTCCGAACAAAAAATACACAAACAAGCCCAAACCAAAACCTAAACCCAAAAACTATTGCGCGTCGCCAAAAATTCCTTTAGGGCTTGTCTAAAAATATTAAAAGAAAGGTTTGTGCGAAATTTCCAAACACAATTTCCATTTTGTCCAAACAAAACGAAATAAACACAAAAAAACCCAAGCAAACAAACCCAAACCCAAACATAAACACAAAAACTATTGCGCGTCGCCAAAAATCCCTATAGGGATTGTCTTTAAATATTAAAAGGAATATTCGTCCAAAATTTCAGCTCGATCGAGGGGCGTGGGGGGGGGGGGGGGGGGGGGGGCGTTCGGAGCCTTGCCCAAAAAAATCGGAGCCTTTTTTTAAATTTCGGATAGAGTTTATTTTTTTTTCGTATCTACTTGGTGAACTTTATATTGAAATGAGTACGACTGAGTCGAGGATGGTCGCGATATAAAATGACGGAATTTTAACTCTGCGACAAACTGAAAAAAAAAATCCTGCAATTATTGAGCCCCCTTTTGTTACTGGCGATATACGTTTATTAATGATCAAAGAGATAGCCGAAAAATGAGAAAAATTCTTTATCGTTGTTATGTATCGACAATATTGATGATCCATAAACAACGACCCAATTACAGGGCCCCGGAAAATTTATAGGTTAATAAATAATACGGTAGATTGCTTTTTTTTAACGAGAAAATATCAAAAATAGAAAATACTCGAAAGCACCGATACAAATGCAGATTAATGACCTGCAATTTGGTTTCAATGAATACAGAGTGTTACGCGACCGAGTATCGTCAGTGTCTGAGCCCAAAGGGGCAACTCTACTTGAAGGCCGACAGCGAGGGTAAGCCTGACCTCTCAAACGTTTTATCACCAACTTCGCAGGTCCCATGAATGCATCATTAAGCCAACACAATATATATATATATATATATATATATATATATATATATATATATATATATATTTTTTTTTTTCATTTATTTTAATACACATATAGTTTTTGTGAGTCACTAGAAAGAAGACACTCGCAAACGATTTCCAAGATCATGCATTTTGTAAAAAGTAGTCGAAGAGGAAATTGAAAAATAACGTTTCTAATTTTTTAAATGTGTTTTAGCCTTGCGAAAAATTGATTTGGGTTTAATAGAAAAATGTCTTTTATAAAAAAAATTAGCATGTTTTTTACCCGTCTCCAGCTGGACTTACGTTGAAAAACGTGTGAAAAAATTACCAAACCCGGTTTCCCACTTTTAAAATTTGTTTTGGCTTTGAAATAAGTTTGTTTGGGTTTGACAAAAAATGCCTCTGATTAAAAAAATTAGCACGTTCATTACTAGTCTCCAGCTGAATTTGTTTGGAAAAAAGCTGTCGAAAAAAAAATTTAAAACAAGGTTTTCCAGTTTTGAAATTTTGGTTGGCCTTGAAGTAAGTTTATTTGGGTTTGTTGGGGCTTATATTTAAAAAAAGCCTTGGATAAAAAAATAACACAATTCACTCTTTACAAATCGTTCGAATTTTGGCTTGGACTTTTGTTTCCGAAAGCATTATTCAAAGGAGTTTTCGATTGTCTAATTTTCAGTTGCTCACCCAGTATATATGTATATACGTCAGTACACATTTTCGATATCATCCGAGCCACGGCAAATTAATTTCGTACACAACACGCAATTACTATTCACTTCAATGGCCATTTGAGGCTCGTTTCATGCGTCCCCACTTCACACCACACACTTATTATTATTCACTATTGCTATCAATTATTATCATTGTCGTTATATTATGATAATTATTAATATAGGAGCTGCCACGCTTGCCTGCTTGCTTTACGCGTTTATCACAATTTTCACTCGCGATCACGGTCACCACATGGATGGATTATAATACAGTCACCATTCAATTAACGTTATTGCGCGTGTGTGTGCGTGTTAGGGTGTACGATACAACGATTAACACGTACACATACACGGTACTCCGAAAATTAATTATTCATCGAACCTCTGGGAATTCAACGATTAGTGTAAAATAATCACCGCTTTTCTCAAATTTATACCAAAAACTGAAAAATTGTGAGAAAACCGTATTTTTTTTTCTTCACGTTTTTGCGGACGATGTTTAAACAGATTTTTCAAAATTTCCATGATGAAATTCGTGTCGGGCATATATCGAGAAATTTGTGGAAATGGACTCGTATTTTTTTCCGTCAAAGAAAAATAAAAATTGAAGATTGGTCGGCGAAAAAGTTTTTCCCGAAAGTAATGCATCGAATTTAACTTCTATCGAAGATTTTTTTGTATTATGTGAAAGAACGTAACGTAATTTCGATCAAAGTATATCAGTTCATACGTTTATGATATTGCAGACATTTTACCAATTGCACAAAGTGACGATCCTGTGCAGCGTGTTGTCGTTGTTCCTCGGATGAAAATTCGAAAGCAATATCTTGTCGATGTAGATTTTTTTCATCTGTGGCCACCGAAACGTTCTATCGTTGGAATGCAATGAAAATTCCGTCTCGTATTTTTATTTCCTTATTTTCATTGTTATACGAAATATTTTTGTGCAAATGTCGATCACGGATCTCCGAACAAGCATCTTAAAAAAATGGTCGACTGATATACGTAGTTAAAATCCGTAATCAGAAACTTGAGTGAGAAAAAAATAATTTTCATTGCACTCCAACTGTGCAAATTTTTATCTTACAATATTCTCACGTTTATATATTTATATATATGCCCAATAATTATTATCACCCCCTTATACCTGTATACACATGTGTATGCATATCTTTTTATTACGATGTTAATTAGAAACTCTATTTGTCACGTCCCCTTGTCCCAACGTTTCACACTTACGATTGGTGTTGGTATCTCAATGTTTATTACCCTCTCGTTCCAATACGTCGTTTTTTTTCGCGCACACACTGTGCAATGGGATGGGTCGCGACGTCTGACCAGTACGGGTGCCTACCACTTATCACTTGTCTGCTTTCTTTGTTACTTTGACTACTTTGTCATTTTATCTCGCTATTTTTTCAATTCGTTTTGAGGCCTTGGGCCACAGTAACGGGTATACAATTATGTGCGAATTTAACATTTTTTTCGTATGAAAAAGTGATTCATTCATGAAATTAATTACACATCTATTTAGTATGAATATTAAGCTGTTAGAAATTTTTTTTTTCGATGTACAAAATAGCCGACTACGCGAAACAGCTTTTTTCCAATTGGCGTGACAAATAACTTCAACAATTTTCACTCGATTTACTTCAAATTTAAAACTTATGTTCCTAATTGCATTTCGCAGAGGAGTACGTACGGAATTTCTGATTAATCGAAAACTTTTCATTTTATGAGCAGTTATAGCGAAATTTTTCACTGAAAATTCATTTCTTAAGTTCAAATACCTACAACATTTGAATAAAACAATATTTTTTAAATTCCGTACGTACTTCTCTAGGTATTCTAATGTAGATTGACGAGGATTTTTGTTTTTTGTTCTAGGTAAAAAATTGTGGATACTAAAAGATAACAAAAGAAAATATTAGTATTCGGGCATTTTGTACATCGAAAAAAAAATTCTAACAGCTTGATATTCATACTAATTAGATGTGTAATTAATTTTATGAGTGAATCATTTTTTCATACGAAAAAAATGGTTAAACTCGCACATGATTTTATACCCGTTACTGTGGCCTGAGGCCTTAATCTCTTGTTTCGATTTCGAAGAATTTTGATGAGCGCGGAGCAGTTTTCCTCCTGCGTAAGCGAGGCTCATACTTTATTCAAGAATTTTCGAGATCCGCGCAGAAGCGGTCAGACTCGTAGGAGGGTGCGAGGATGCCTCGGGTCGCAAAACTCGAGATATCTCACGAGTACTGCCAACAAAATGTTCTGTATTCACGCGAAGTGGACCCTCCATGCTGTTCCATTATTTACGTTACCAATATCGAGCTGAAGATCCCAACCGTGATAAAGTAGACGGAGAAGGAACATTTTCAGCCCGGGACGTAGATGAGAGAAACGGTCGTTTCTCCTTGCTCCGGGTCAACTCGCAGTGCGTTCAATCGACGTATAAATTTAACGTTGAATTTTCATCAAGATGACGTAGAATCAGCAGGCTTATCGTTCTCAAGTGAATTGTGTCACGCGTCTTTTTGTTTGGCTGGAAAATATAAATCATACATGAGAAAACGTTGCGAATTCTTGTTACCGATCGAGCTTGGGAGTCAGTATGAGCTCAAAAAATAATGTTAGCTCAAGGACAGGCTTGTGTTCAAGGATTAGAATAACCTAAAAAATCAGTATGAATTCACAAATCAGTATATTCTGAAATTGTGGAAGCACAGTTCAATCTGTGCATACTAAAAAATCAATATATGTCAAAAAATTAACACACACTCATATATCAGTATTGCTGAAAAATTAGCACACGTTCAAATATCAGTATATCCCCAATAATCGTTATAAAATCATAAATCAGTGCATTCGAAAATTCGAACCAACTCCAAAATCAATATGTGCCAAAAAATTATTTGAGTGCATAAATCAGTATATTATGGAAACTGTAAAACCTAAATAATCAGTACATGTTCGAAGAACCGTTTATTCTAAAAAAATGAATAATCCCTAAAATGAGTAGAACCTCAAATATTAGAACAAGCAAAAATCAGCTTATGCAAAAAAAATCAGTATGATCTCACAAATCAGTATCAGCTAAAAGATCAGCATAACCTCAGAAATCAGTATAACATTAAAAATCAGTATATTCTAAAAATCAGTATATCCTAAAAATCAGTATATCCTAAAAAATCCATGTATCCTAAAAATCAGTATATCCTAAAAATCAGTATAACGTCAAAATCAGTACAACCTAAAAATCGGTACATCCTCAAAAGTCAGTATGACCTCAAAAATCAGTATGTTCTCCAGTTTTCATGCGAATTCGGACCTTCTTCCAATAGTCCGTTGCCGAGCGTCCTTTTCTTTCGCTATTTACCAAAACAACTATCGATCACTTCCGTGCTGTAATGAGGCTAGAAAGCTAGTCACGTTGATCGGATACCAACATCTTGATTAATGTCTTAATCTTTAAGGGAAAACGAACGTGAAAGGAATTGAAGCTTGAGGCAAAGAGCTTATCCGTTTTTCAGTCTAGACGCACCGTCATTAACGTCACTCTCTCTTTTTCTCTGTACATCAGAGAACTCGGGAAAATTATTCTTCCAGCTTGTATCTAGAATTACCTGGAGGAAGAACGCGGAAGTCTTTTGTGGCTAACAAAGTGTTCCTTTTTCCCGGACTACTCGAGAGTTCAAGGAAATTCGGTCAAGAGCTAAATTATCGCTCTTCGGAGAGGATAAAAACACCCTGCCGAAGGTCAGGAGCTCTTCGTTACTAGCTTCGCGCCAAAGAGATAAGACCACTTTGTCGGTGCCGTCGCTCCTCGGTCCGATAAGAAAAAAAGACGTCATCGAAAAAATGCTCCGCTGCGATTGCCGCGGATCGAAAACTCGTCCCACCGGTCCACTGTGCTTGGGAAATTATAGGTCGCTTAGGTACAATTATTTCCGAAACTTACATGTCATGGTCGCGAACGGTGAGATTAGCACCCTCTGATGTAAATGCCCCGCTGACGAGGCTCGAGTCAGCAAAACGTGAAGATCATCGAGGTGGGTGTTGTCTCAATCGTGAGTCGAAATCATTTTTCGAGTTGAAGAACAATACGTCACAACCCCATGTGGTCGAACATTTTATATTTTATGTACATATCGTGAAACAGGAAGAATTTTTCAAACTTTTGCTCGAGACCTGTCAAGTTTTGTATCCCGCTGCATAAAAAAGTGACGTATTTGCCAAAGTTGAATCTAGCGAGCACTTTGAAACGACATTATTGCGGTTACTGTCAAATAATTATTTTCGGAACGGAATACAAGGAAACGGTTTCTAATTTGCTTTTAGTAAAATTGAACACGTTAAATATTTGATATATTATTAATGATTATATCGATAATTATCGACGTTAGTTTATGTATAAACGATATTGATTAATATTGATATTTGACAATTATCGTTATTGATTGATATTGATTTATATATTGAGAATGATCAGGGTTTGTAATATATCTCGAATATCGATATTGATCGGCATATTGATAATTATCGATATTCAGTGATGTGCAATCGATATCAATTAATATATATTAATATACTGATAATTATTGATATTTATTGATCAATATCGTTAATATTGATAATTAACGATATCGATTGATATTGATATTTGACAATTATCGATATTGGTTCATGTATAATCGATATTAATTGATATTGATTTATATATTGAGAATGATCAGGGTTTGTAATATATCGCGAATATCGATATTGATCGGCATATTGATAATTATCGATATTCAGTGATGTGCAATCGATATCAATTAATATATTGAAAATTCTCGACGTTGGTTGATGTACAATCGATATTGATTGATATTGATAATTATCGATATTGATTGATATTGATTAATATACTGATAATTATCAGTGTATTTTAAATATCTCAACAAAAAACAAATTAAGCCGCAGACTTTTTGATTCGCTTTCAAAAAGCCATTGACTTTAAATTCAGTATTAAAATTACGTGCGTACCTGACGACCTCACTGAGGCTATTGAGGTCGAAATGCAGAAAGACGAAGCGCATCAAAGCAAGCACTCTTTTTTCCCCACCAAGCACAAGCAACGCCGATCGCGAAGGAAAAATTGGAGCACTTGTTGCTGACTCGAACCTTTCGAAAAAAAGGGTCAAGAGGATCCGAAAGGTCGTGAGGTAAAGAGGATGAAAAAAGCGTACAAAGCCATCGTAGATCGAGGAAGAAAGCAACTGTCTCGTCACCGGCAATCATTCAATGTCATTCAAGTATTTGCGAGTAGAAAACGCGACTGAAATTTAAGAAAGAGAGACAAAAATTGTGATCCAAGGAGCGCGATTAGCTCGACGAACCTCTCGATTTCCTCATTTCGAATTTTTTTTGTTTCTTTTTTTTTTCATCCGCTAGGAATGTCGGCCCCGAGCTGCAATTTCCCTTTCGAGGACCTGACCGACGCCGAGGACTCGCTAGCGAGCGACAACGAGGACAACGCGATGCTCGGTATATCCGCACACGTGCCTCTTCATTTTCCTCGTAAATATTGAGATTGCCGAGCAGAGAACAAAAAATAAAACGGAGAGAGAGCGAGAGAGAACGGTGGGGCAAAAGGGGCTCGGATCCGGTTTTAATTGAAAATACAACCTGTAGGCTCAAAATGGATTTGACACTTTACCATCTCATCGTCCGTTCCCTATCGAAGTGCCCATTAATATCCCCAGAAGCGGCTGAGTGTCACTTTAAAAAAACTTTAAAAAAACTGAAAAGGAAAAAAAATATCTTTTTTCAAGGGGTTATATACAGTCAGAAGGCCGAAAAGATCGATTTTTCAAGAATTTTTCTTCAGAAGACCTTTAAATCGATCAACGTAAACATTTGTACACATATTATGGTAACTTTCAACTGTATTTTAACATTTTTTATTTGTAAAAATAATTGTTTTGAAAGCTGCTACAGCTGATCTCCGGGAGCACCTCTAAAAAATGGCGTCTCGCGGTGAGCACGATATCTCTGGACTGGATCATCTAAAATGAAAAAACCCAACAATATTTCGTTAATATAATAGATTATCTTGTAATTGATGGAAGGAATAAACAAAATAATAATTTTTCATAAAATGGCGGCTTCCAAAAAAAATCGATTTTTGACAAAAATTTAGGCCTTAAATTGTTTATAAAATGGAAAATATTTATTGGTGAAAAAATGTTCGATTAATCACTAAAAAATATACACGAAAAGATTGTGTTGAAATTTGAGACTGATCTGTTCAGCCATTTCCCAGAAATCTTGCTCACCGACTTTAAAAACACAGTTTTGAAAAAAACGCGTTCAAAGTTTCAAAAGCACGTTCGAACGCTCTGACACGTCATTACAAATGTGCGTGTAACTTCGAGAATATTCACCGGATTGACGAGAAATTTTCTGTGTGTGTACTTAAATATATGTACATTACGAATTTTCTTAAAAAAACTAATCGATTTTTCGAAATTTTAACAGTATATAACCTCTTAAAGTATTGTAAATTGAAATCAAACTCACGTTAAAAAGTTTACGTGTTATTTAATATATAAACTAATTTTTCATCAAAATATTAACGTATTATTGAATATTAAAATTCATATTTCATCGAGATCCAAACGACGTTTATTTTTCTTCATTTTTTTAATGTTTTTCTTTATCCAAAGCCTTTTTTGTAAATTGAGGTCTCAAATCTCTGAATCTCGTAATGCGAGAAAAAAATTGTTCCGTTCCAACGACGCAAAGTTCAACGTCACAAGATCCAAGCCACTTGAAAGTTTAGATCAATTTCCATCGAAATGGTCCATATAATAAAAAGGTGATTTAAAATAAGCTGCATTAAATTTGTACGAAAGTTTGATAAATAAATAAAAGGTCCTCTTTCGAAGAATGACAACATTGCGAAAATTCCAATTAAAAAAAAACCTAATTATCGGAGCTACATTGATATTTCCGCTAATTTTTTCCGTTTCAGTTTTTTCGTCTACCCACAATCCGGAAATATTCGTTTTGGAAGAGCGAAAAATAAGAATCCATTGAAAAGTTTACGTGACATTAAATATATAAATTCGCATTTCATGAAAATATTTAGACACTCGGTTACTTAGGTCCATATTCCATCAGAATGGTCCAGTAGAAAAAAAAAATTGATTCGATATGCTGCATTAACTGCTTCACCAAAGCTCTAAAAAGGGTTAAAAATACCTTTGACGAGTATGATAAAATTCTGAAAATTCCATTAAAAAAAAACGTTATTATTGCGAAATAAATGCAATAAATGCAGCGAAAAAAGCTTCATTGATCTTGCCGCCAAAATTCCTCTTACAATGAATGTTTCAATTTTTTCGTCAACTCACGATTCGAAACAATTAATTTTGGAAGAGTGAAAAAGAACTTTATATCAAAATGATAATTTATAAAAAGGTTGGTACTTTTTCAACACGCAACTTTTTCACTTTTTTGCCTTATAAATTATTTCTCTCCTATTGATTTCATTCGCGACAAATTAGTCGAATAATTGAAGTAATGACTGGGCTAAATGAACTCTGAAAGAGTAATTCGTTTAATGGGCTCATAAATGCCAGAGCAATGGCAATAATAACTTCATTTCGTACTTTCCGTCCCCTGGACAGATCGGGGACCAAATTTGGAATAATTCATTGGGCGAGGGTAATGAAATCATGATGATCATCAAATGGTAATAAAATCAACCAGGGATTTATGAGATTTCTATTGTCAGTGAAGCATCCTTCTGCCCCACCCCCGTTGCCCCTCGTCGCCTCGTCTCTCCAGTAGAGTATCAAAAGTCGAGTGGATTTTGTGAGCATCGCCATGTCATTTTTTTTTTTTACAGTAGTCGTGTCCGTCCGAATTTCACGTACGAATCTTTAGTTCGTTGAATCGCATCCACATATAGAGATGGAACGATGCAACTATGTCGTTTTGAGATTGTGCGAAATACTCTCAATGCCTTTTTTTATTATTATTCATACCTCTTCACGAAATGAAACCTCGACGGGTATTCATTTCAACCGGATGAAAAAATCGCGGTACAAAAAACAACGGTTGCATGTTTCGTCAAGTATTTCTTACTGTCATTCATGATTTTTTCATTAATTTTGCAATATTCAATTTTTAGAACAGAAAAAAAATTCACGTTCTCTCGTCGACTTTAAGAATGTTCTTTATAAAATTGCAGTTTGTACCATATTCTTCCGGTGGCAATATTTATCTCGAACCAACGAAATACGTTGAGGAGCATAATTGAAACAAAAGCCGAAAAAACGTAGGATTGAAGATGGCGCACGAAAAGGCGTGAAGAAATCTCAAAGTAGCTGAAAATGCCAAATGTCAAAATAAATTTGACGGCATCTCTTAATTCAGGGGCCTGTTGTAACAGTAGAAAAGTGCTGATATTTGGGATTTTTTAAAAGAAAATCATGATGATTTCTACAAAAAATAGGTATTTAAAAACATATCATCTGAAGAAAACTCTGCAATTTTTTCGTGTAAAAATATTCAATTATCGATTTACAGCCGTTGTCCGGGCTCTCTCGAAGCACCTCTCGAAAACGTATTTTGCGCTGAGCAATGCCCTTAACCGGGTTATCTAATATAAAAAAAAATCAAACAGATTTCGTTAGCATATTAGCCTATGATTAATTGAAGGAATGCCCGAAATATAAAATTTAAAAAATGGCGCGTGTTCAAACTAAAAGTTTTGATTTTGGCAAAAAAATGGGCATTTTTTGTTTATCAAATCTATAAAGTACACATCGGAAGGGAAAATCCTTCGAACAAATACTATATTTTTACATCTAGAAAAAGCCCTAAAAATTTCAGAAAGTTCGATACCGAAGTTTTTAAATACTTTGCTCATCAATTTTTAAAATGTGATTCGAGAAAAAAAACGTTTAAAGTTTCGAAGCGTTTCGAAGTTTTGAGCGTCAGCATAACAGCCTCTGTAGCTGTCAATTTTAATCCGATCACCTTGAAATTCCCAGGGAACATTTATCAGATGATATACTGTCAAAATATATGGGTTTTGAAAAAAGTGATTTTTCGACTTTTACAACTAGGCCTTCAATTATTTAATTAATTAGTCTCAATTCATTGAGAAATTCTTAAATATACAAGGAAAATAAAATGCATCATTAATTTAATCAAATAATCAATAAATGGCTCATTTTATCTGAACAAAGTATAGCATGTATATATAGATATACATATATACATTTATTTACTTATTTAGTCATACAATATATTTATGAATACATATATGCAATATTTCATTTAGATAAAATTAAGAATATGTGCTTTTTCAAATACATTAATTTTTCACTATTATTATTTTTTTCACTTCGGTAAAATATCGAAAATTATTAGTTGAATATGACAAAAAAGGGGTTACGATTTCGCCGGTGCGTTTGCCAACAGTCGAAACGTTTTTCACGCTTTCTTGAACGCCCCGTTCAGTTCACTTTGCTTAGCACGTGTTACTCATCGATAAGATATGAAATCAGTTTGGGAGTTGGCGTTCGGAAATTCCCGCCCGGGAAAAAAGTCGAAGCTTCGAGGTGATCGATCTTAGGACGTGGTCTATCGGGATGAGCGGGAGGGAGAAATTACTTGTTTGGCTATTACGCTCAACCGGAGGTGTCGCATCGGACAATGTGTTTTCATGTATATCCCGAGAAACAAACATATTATGCAATAATATACCTATACATGTGTGTGTGTGTGTGTGTATATATATATATATATATATATATATATATATATATATATATATATATATATATATATATATATATATATATATATATATATATATATATACACATGTTTGTGTATATTATACGAGATGAGTCATTAGAGATTCGGCACTCGAAAAGCTCCTATAAATATTGATATAAAAAAAACGTCCCAGACACCAATTGGAAAGTTTCTCACGATCTACATTTCGGTCGGTAGCTTTTTTTTCGCAAGCCTGAAACTTTTTGCACTGTCAACTCCGCTCTTTTAAATAAAAGCCCCGATTTTGAAAACCGCTCTACCAATTTCCTGTTTGAAACAAAAGCAATGACATATCGAGACTTTGGGATGACGTGGTATTTCTGGTATGAAATTATGATTTTTATCAAATAACGTATTCTTATTAGTCAATGATAATCTTTATTAAGTAACGTGTTATTATTAATAAATAATAGATTTTATTAAATCACCTGTTATCACTAATTAGTAATGATTTTTATTGAACAACGTGTTAATATTCATTTATAATAACTTGTAATAAGTCAAATGATTATTATAACTCAATAAAATATACATTTAATTTAATAACAATATTTAACTTAATATATTTATAATTAAATAAAACGTGTTATTAATTGATAATAATTTTTATTAAGTAACTTGGTATGATTAGTTAGTAATAACTTTTATGAAATAACGGGTTATTATTGATTAACAATTATTTTGATTAAAGAACGTTTTATCATTAATTAATAATTATTTATATTCAGCAACGTGTTATTGTAAATTAATAATAATATTTATTGAATAACGTATTATGGCATATTAATTTTTTATAAGATTTTTTAATTACGAACGAACCATTTGCAACGTCTCATTTTCGAGTGGCTAATTTCTAGTGACCAACCCCACATATATATCGGTGCTTGTGAAAGGGCCTGAGGTTCGTTTTGATTATACTTTTGCAACGTCAATGTTCGTAGTTCATAGACCGTAGCCGTCCGTCGATGTCCGTCCGTTCTTGGTCTAACTGTTTGATAGCATATCAATGTCATTTCCATTCTTCGCTCGCAAATGTACATACACGTAACGCTGCTCTAGACGACGATGACGTACAATTAAAACGACGACGACGACCCTTCGTGTTATAACGACCACGAATATTGAGTACTGGATGGGGGTTCGTTTCGAGCCTGCGACAATTCAAGGAAATTCGATCATTACGCCGACGACCCCGCTGGAGAAAGAGATACGCCGATTTATCATGAATTCATCGTCGAGCACAATTGACCGTGGTTCTCTTAAAAAAATCATTTTTTTGCGAACATGCGTGGACGGCCTTTTTTGCGAAATCGAATTCACTCACATTTTATTGAGGGTCGAACGTTATGGAAAAACATAGATGGGAAATTGATCGTCCAGGGAATTAATTTTTTTTTTCATATGGTCGCGTCAGTTTTGGTTTATATTCGATTTTTTGATGAATATCATTCGTTAAAATTCTTTTTGACGAATTCTCGGGTTGGGATGGAAAGAAAAATCTAAAAGTTTTGTTATAATGCTTATCTGGGGCCAGAATGAGAACGCGAGAAAATAAGACAGGTTTAGAATAACAATAAAAGTCGGAAAAGAAAAATAATCCCAAAATAAGAATTTTTGGGATTTACGTTTGGGGCTAGGAAATTTCGTGTTGGGATGCACCGAATTTTCTGATCGTTTTATTTTTCAGAATTCTTATCAGAAGGCTAGAATCAAAAGTGACAAAAAATCACAGTTTTAGAATAACGATAAAACTCGGGAAATCAAAGTATTTTGTCCCTATTGTTTTATTAAATATTTTATACTATTTATTTATTCCCTATTCCTTATGAACAAATGTAGGGGAATAAAAAAATGTCCATACTTTTATTATGATTAAAAAATTGTTTTTTGCGCATTTTGGTTCTGGCTCTAACGAGTATTTTTTTTTAACTTTCAACATTTTCGTCGCATTCCAACCCAAGATTTCGTTAAACTGGAATTTTGACGGAAAAACAGTTTTAGAATAACACAAAAATATTCCCCTACTCTTACTGTTATTTTGAAACTGTTTTTTTTGCAGATTTTTTTTTGTCTTCGAATAAAGATTCTAAAAAAACTTTTAAAATTTTCGTTGCATCCCAACCCAAGATTTCGTCGAAAGGAATATCGCCGAAAAACAGTTTTAGAATAGCAATAAAAGTACGGAAATAAAAATATTCACCTACTTTTATTGTTGTTCTAAAATGGATTTTGAATTTGTCGTGTTAAAAAAATTGCTTAGGCTAGGTACGCAAAAAGAAATTGGAAAAAAATATATTGCGTGCCGATTACCAAAATTCTAAAACATCACAATCGACATATATCATGCATCGATGCTGCGATGCACGCTCAATGTATATTTTAACCCACAAACGCATATATACACAACATTAATTGTTACAAATCGTACAGCAGCGTGCGAGGTCAATTGATTGAATTTAGCGCTTGGCGTGATATGCATTCTGCTTGATTAATATGCCGCTGATGTTGCCGCTATGCCCGTATCATCATTGCTCTTCATTGAAACAAAGCTCGTTGGCGCGAGCATCTGCGCTTCTCAATATGCACTGTATGGCCAGGGGAAACGCCCGAAAACCCACTCGAACGTTTTGCTACGTCGAGTACGATGACATTTATATTGTTGTTGTTGTAACGGCCCTGCCGAAAAGTTGCAGCGAAAAACGATTATTGAAGGACCAAAAAATAAATGATTCAAACACGTACCTCATGTGTCTTCATCCATAGATCACGATGTCCAAAAGTTGCAAGCTGCGATTTCGTTTGCTAGCCATTGAGTAACGATCGGATAATTTTCAGTGCCACTTGGCAAAACAGTTAGTTATTTGTTTATTTAATTTTTGCCCGTACCACTGGGGCGGTTAATCGCCGAAGTTGCGACGCTGCGATCGATGCCATCTTGGCCGACTTGAGTTAGGAACTTCCGGATCAACAATTCATCATCGACTCCAATATCCGAGGCCCAAAGTCCCGCGAGTATTAAATATTCCATCGGCTAGCGGATCGATGAAAATTCAATTATTGTACAGTAAAAAGCCGTTTATTATGTCATTGATATGTTTAAGCACAATTCGATGTTCACCTTTCACGGTTTACGGGGTTTTTCGTTTTGCTGAAAGGCACCATGGTTTGGGGGTCTTCGGATAAGGGTGAAGGCCACGTCGCCGATTCGCCGACCCAGCTGGCATTTTTGACGGCGAGAAAGAGAAATGGCTTACACGAAGCACGCGATTGAACGCGGTCTCTTTCTCTCTCTCCATCTCTCATTGTTGTTACTGTATTTGTGTGTAGATCCACCAGCATAAGCAAATTAGCACATTGATTGTCTGCCGTCCTCGTCCAGTTTGAAAGTATATACTGATCGTGCGATGAGACGTCGTCTGGATATTTCTGCGCAAAAGCAACACCTGATGTGACCCAGGCAATGTTCCTGGATTGTCCACCTGTCCCATTGACCGTTGATGGTCACTGAAATATCGAGACAACGACTCTCGTCTAAATATACCACACCATATTCTACATCGAACCGTACAGCACGTTCACTCTTCATCATCCTATGTATTTGAAACTCATCAGCCATTTGGTCGTACCAGTCGATCGATCATTCCATCTCGTCACAATGAGAAGTGACGATTCATTACCAAACTCCACATTGAACTGTCAACCAGCAAGTCCTTCTGTAATGCTTGACAACTCTGTCATTCCGTTCTCATTGAACGCTTGTTCTGCACACACCGCCATTATTCGCATTCATGACAATCACAAAAAGACAACGAAGCTAAGATCTTCATTGGGAAATCGATTGGGCGATGACCGAATCGGCAAAATGATCACCGTTTTTCCTTTTTCCATCAAGTTGTCAATGTTTAAAGTCATTGTGCATTTCTGTCCCTACTCGACGTGTGGAGCAGGAAGAGTTGGCTGTCCGCATTTCATGGCGCCGGAAGTGATTCAGCGCCGACAATACGGCAAACCGGGTGACGTTTGGTCAGCGGGCATTCTACTTCACGCCCTTCTCACCGGTACGCTACCCTTCGTTGGATCCGGACAGCGCCTCCGCGAGGCTATATGCAGGGGATGCGTTCAGGTAATCACTTGAGAACCCCTGGTTGCATCCCTTCACTATCCGACAGCGATGCAACCCCGTTCGAGGGTTATTATAAACCCTCGGCGAACAGCCTCACTATGATCGTGGAAGGACAGAAGAGAAAAGAGTATATCCCACATTCACCAACCGAATGCCCTGTGCAACTCGGTTACACCATTTGCCTGGTACTAGGCTCTTCTTTCATTTTCAGATGGAGACATCACACTGGGACAACATCAGCGAGCCGGCCAAAGATCTCATTCAGAGGATGCTCACTACGGAGCCAAACCATAGGATCACCATCCAGGAGGTTCTCAACCACAAATGGCTCAGAGTAAGTCCTAGATGTATAGGATTGGAAAATCGAAAGGTCCCTCGTGGCGTTGGAATTGTAGAAATAGTCAATTTGGATTAGCCAATGTCTTGAGTTAGGCAACTAGATTGAGAAGCTGGATCAGCCAGGCAACTGAAGGCTGAAATCGACTGCCATAACGTGATTATCAACAGTCTTCATCATCTGGTGATCGTCGTACCAATTGCCAGATCTTTTCCTCACAGCTATTCCATCTTATCTTCATAGACAGTACTCTTATCAGTCTCCGCGAGAAGTTAGTCAATGTCGCGAAGTTCTTGCCGGGAGAAATAATCCGTTGAGGGCGGGTCAAGGATCTTTGACAGCCGATTGCACTCGAGGTTGTCGTGCCTCACGCGTGCTTCTTTCCCCGCCGCGCGATATCAAATTGTCCCTGGACAATCGATCGAGGAGTTTACCGTGTCTTTCCTCAATCCACCGTAGCTCATTCCACTCACACGTTTTTGCTCAATGCAGCCTAGTTGGAAAAGGACTCCAGTCATTCTCGCTTGATTACTGCAGATAAATATAGTTGCTAAACTAACTCGCAACATCTTGGAATAACCTTCCAGAAAAACTCACCAGCAGTCACTAGGTTTTCTCGAAAAGGCTGCCCAGTCTGTGGAATTCCAGCTATATTGGCAGGGAAATGATGATTTTTCACGTGGAAGTCCAAGCAGTGTTCGTTGCACAACATTCCAGATAAACATCTTTGACGACGGATCGAGCAAAATTGGAAAACGTTTGACGTGCGTTTGCTGAACTCTTTATGAACGTCACGAGACGCTTCGAGCATCTCGCACAAACAACTTGATTATCCTAGGGGGGAAAACCTCATCCACCATCACTGTAACTCTGGTATGGATGTTGCCAATCTACCCAAATCGTAAAGCGGTCTTAACCGTGCCAGGGAGTTTGACGGTGGGCGGAAGAAGCTTTAAAATGTAGCACGCTTTTATTGCACGAGCATCAACACGCAGTTGCAAGGATTCAGCCAAAGACGTCTGTCTGGCACAGCGAAGCACTTCTATCTCGCGGACCGTTTAACCGAGGATGAGAATAGCGTTTTCTCTTTGTCTTCCAGCTGATCGAAATTGAAACGCTGCAACAGGCGGGACGAAGTATTGCTGATGCAAAAAAATCCATCAGGAAGGTTCATCCATCTCTGTTTTAATCTGGGTGATTGGGGCTCTCGAACGAGCAGGGCGTTGGATGCTATAAATCTCATTCAACACAGCATCTCGAGTCGAAAACGATCTGCACATTCCATCCAGGTGGATCTAACTTAATCCACCCAGAGCAGCGTTTCCACTCGAATTTTATTTAATTTCTTTCCTCTCAATGTCGACCCACTGAAAAAACATCGCTACGCTAATCTCGTCATGATGTCAACCCGTCGGATTATCGAACCAGACAAATCCAGTCTCATTGAATTCCCTCGGTCCGAATCTTGTTCTTTTCGCACCAATTCTGAGTCATTCCGCAAAATGAATTGCCGACGGACTAACAAACATCGACAATCCAATCTCCGCCAACTGTCAACCTGCCAACTCTTCGAATCAGAGAAATCCCAAGTCGCCGTAAAACATCAAGTAGGCCCCGAACAAGGCGATGAATGCAAACGCTGTTTGAAAATGTGGCTGTAAAGCAAACGTCATACATCTATAAAACTTCGATGTTCAACTACCGGATCCGACCAGGTCCACATAGCAGGATTGGCGGCCCATTCATCGACCCTATGAGAGCTGATTCGTGTCACATCACAGGCAACATCAAACCCTATAAAACCGCAACTCCCACTGCCGGAAGCTATATCAATCACCTTAAAAAAAAACGAAAACCAATACTTATTTTTCGACTCGGTATTATCGCGATGTGCCACATGCATACGAGATTATTGGATCGTGACAGAGAGAAGGGGGAGAAAATGATGGTGTAGGCGCGGTGAGGATGGGGGTGGTTCGTTACGAGGTACAGAGGCAGCAAGCGTGTATCAAACGATCATACGAGAGAAAAGGCAGCTGGTGGCCGTGCAGGAGCAACAAACGCGTCGCCGTGCGTTTGCTCGTTATAAAAGTTCCTTGCATCGCGATCCATCATACAGTGTGCATATTGTATCGATGTATCTGTGGGGGCGGTTGCACGGAGGGGCTGCGGGGAGGCTGGGGGAGCGTTGGGCGAGTATCATCGGCGTGCCATGGCCAGAGGCGGGTAAGGGGAGTCAGTAGCTAGTGAACTAAGGCAACGCGGGGATGAAAACACTGATACTGGAGTGAGAAAGTGAGAACCGCCCGATGTTGCGGTTTTGCTCACGTCCCAAGCTCGTTGTGTCGTCAACGACGTTGATGTACACGAGTGAGTTATCGATTAACCGTACGTTGGGGCTAAGTCTCGCTCTTTCTCGCGTTCTCTTCGGGGGGGGGGGGCTCGGTTAATGAAAAAATAAGGATGGAAAAGAGTGGTTGGACCTTGCATCGCCGTTATCTCGGCCTCTCGAGTGACTCGCGCCCCCGTTATAATCACCCAACGACCTTTTCAGCCTGATACGCCATTCGAAAGGCCAGTTTGCCCGCATCCTCGAGGTAAACACTCTCGTGAGGTTTCTTACGTTTTCCTCGAAGGTAGGTCGACTTACGTCAATTGGCAGTGCGTGATCTACCGCGAGATTTATATATTCGCTTTCGCTCGCGTGTATTTCGGAAATTTTATTCACGGATGTGCGTCGGGGCTGGATTTTAGGGTCATACGGTATTGGGGGTTGTATATAGGGGGCATTCCTAAAAAACCCCATTCTCATAGTTTGATATATACTCATGTTCATGTCAGACTCGGAAAGGAAGAACTTTCTGATCAATGCTGAAGGGCCTTGCCACTGACCTTTTAAAACGAAACTCTTAGGTTCTCAGATGCAGATTGATCTGGATAAACGAAAGTACAGGCAAATTCTGGAGTTTTTTTTTCATAGAAAAGGTTCAGGTGAAAAACCCGCGCTGTTTTGCCACCAACTTGGCACAAAAGCCACAGCAAGTTCCCAAGAGTTATTGATGTCAACATCGTATTCCAATCCGACCAGCTTTATCACAGCCTACACGAATGACAGGCGGACATTGCAATTTTTTAGGTGTTGGTAAGATTGGAATGGCTTCGAGTTTCGATCAAAATGGGGTTCGGGCATATCGGAGATAGGTTGGCCGCCCGGAACGACCCCAATCCCGCAGATCTTCCACTTGACATCATGGCTCCGTTTTGATGATGCTGCTGATCATGTGTTTTCAGCTTTGCATGGTGGTGAATTCTGATTGGGTTGGTAGTCATCTTATGATGGCAATTTTCTGACCTATTGAAAAGTCTGTGAAGTCCAATGAAAATCGGCATTCAGGCATGTCAAAGGAAGACTGGCTTTCCCGAACGACCCTAATCCCGAAGATTTTCCACGTGAAATCATGGCTACCAGGCTTCGTTCTGACGATTCCGCTGATCATGTGCTTTCGACTCTGCTTGATGGTCAATTCTGAGTGGGTTGATGATAACTTTTTGATGGCAGTTTTCTGTCATATTGGAGCGTCTGTGGAGTCCAATCAAAATAGGCGCGTTTACTTATCGGAGAACAGTTGGCTTTCATTCCGAGCTGTACCAATCTCGAAGGTCGTCCAACCTTCAATGTTCCACTTGCAATTAAGGTCACGAGGCTTCATTCTGCCAATTGCCTGGTTCCCGTGCTGGCTCCGCTTGTACCAGGTCAATGACCTTCCACAATCCATTGGCATGCCGATCGATGGTAACATTCCGAGTTGATTCCTGCCTCATCGACCGCACGGCTGATCGAATCAAAACTTGACTTCACGGCGTCTCAGGTCTCTCGGACCTCGTCAATCCAAATTGCCATTTCGCGTGTTTCCGGTACAACGAACTCTCCGTCCCCCCGGAGACATCGATCCTAGCGAAACTCAGCTCTTCGTCCGTTCGATAACCCTGTCGCGCCTCGAATAACATCCTCCCTCAAAATACTGTAACTCGTTTCTCACTCGAGTTTCTTTTTTCGTCTCTCTTTCGCAGGATCGCGATAAGGGTGCCGCGCGTGTTCATCTGAACGAAACTATAGAGGAACTAAAGAAATTTAACGCCCGAAGGAAATTGAAGGAAGCCGTCAGAGCTGCCGTCTCCTCGTCCAAGTGGCACTTACCCTATTCAGAAGCAAACGGCGACAGCTTCTCCGACGTTGGCGACGATGAAGTCACGACAACAGGTTCATATTTCCTTTTTGATTTTTCGGCTGCAAATAAACCTTTCGATTATCTTGGTAAACATGGCGAATCAGACTTCACCCGAATATGCGTTGGGAATTTGTTTTCAGGATATTTTATCAATGAAAAATAATAAAACAGACCTACCTTTAATAATGTAATGGAAGAAGCCTCCTTTTTAATACGAAAAATGTGTGAAACATCATTGTGGTTTTTTTGGCTTGACTCCCGAGAGCTGGAAGACCCAACCCCAAAAAAACTTGACGAAAAATTGAAAAAAAATTACTATTTCACGTGACTCGGTATTTTTATCGTTTGGACTATGAATATTGTCGGTGAAACCCAAGCAGAAGAAGTATAAAGGCTGAGTGTAATCAAAAGAAAATAAATATGTTTATATATATATAATTTTAGTATTATATATATTCAATTTTATAAAGTTATATATACATATGTGTATACTTATCGATAGCCCTCAATTATAATAGTTGCGAAGGTTAAAAAAACCAAAACGGCTCGCCATTTCCGCATCGATATATCACTAAGATCTTCCGGCGCCCTCGATACTCATCGTCCACGTGCTCACTTCAGACTCAATCCCGTCTATCTGTCTGACCTACTTGTTCTATTAAAAGGTCGCTCTCTTTATAGAACACCGTGAATTAAAAATCTTAAGAACAAGAAATAAATACAGAATCATTGATTCAACTACTAATTCGTGACGAATCGCTTTCGCAAATGGAAAAAAAAAGGATCAAAAGAACTTCCACAATCGCTCATCGACACGTGTTATTGAGTTTCATTGTGACGTATAAATCTTTTTGTCCGATTGTAGTTAAATTTGGTCGTACGATTCGTCGAACTGATAAATATTTATAAAACTGCGAATGTTTGCAATGATTACGATGTTAACAATATTCGTAAATATTAAGTATTTGCTGCAAGTATAATTAGTAAATATTGAATATTTACTGTAATTATAATGCTGTGATTATTTAATATTTACTGTAATTATGACACTAAATATTTTTAATATTTACAAAAATCATAACACTGCAAATATTTGTGATATTTACAATACTTATAACACTGCAAATATTTACATTGCTATAAATATCTCTAATGTTCACAATATTTATGATAGTGTGAATATTTTTAATATTTATATAATTTATATTTTCTCATGGACTATCAATATCTCGATTACACAGTCCAATACCTCGACCGCAGCTTCTTATCATGCTGCGTTGATAGCCTCGCAATATTTGCCGAAGTTTGGCACTAAAAATACACAGTCAATTTATCGCTTCGGGATCTCGATGATTATCCACGAACATAACGGTCACCATAAAATCGAGAGATTTTTATGCGCGTCTCTTATTTGCGTTCACGAAATTCCGAAGTCTGATTCGACCGATATTTTTTTGCTATTTTTTTTATTTTTGCGGAGCTTTTTCATCGTTTCAATTTGTTTTTCGTGTTTAATGAAAATTGGACGATGTCCGCAGGTGCAGTCGCCGAAATATTGGATTCCCTCGACGACATTGAAATACTTCACGAGAGCGGCAGACTCACGCGGGGCGAAATATTACCGGCGGTGGACGATTATCGACTACGGGCCATTCTGGAGGTGAGAACCGAAAACGTGAGAGAAAGAGGGCGAGAGAGAGAGAGAGAGAGAGAGAGAGAGAGAGAGAGAGAGAGAGAGAGAGATTTTCTGGATCTAAGATTCAGGCCTCGTCACCATCTTCAAATGGCCAAAGTCAATTTGCAAATGTCTCGCAACCAAAATTGGGTCGAATTACGAGCCCTTAGAGTCCTCTCCTTTCAATTATCAGCTGGCAGCTCACGAGATATCTGCCACGCCTGAAACTTCGCGCAACTTCGTTGCAAACTTCGTTCGTTTCGGGATCGGCGAAACGAACGCACGTCAGTTCGCGTGACGGGAGCGAACCCGTAGCGGTGGAACTTTTTTCAAACTCCTCCATAAGTCGGCTAGAGAATTTTCTGTAACTGGGGTAGAACGAAAGCTCCAGTGGTCGCAGATTCCTCCATGCCAGGAAATTTTTGAGCGGCTATGAAAATTTGAAAAAATTGGATATCGATTAATTGAAAAAATGATAATGATAGGTACGATCGAGGAAACTTTTAGTGGGTTTCTTCGGGTTAATAGCGTGAACTCTAGTTTGTTTGGTTTGCTCCATCAAATGATTCGAATGGCTCTTATGTTTGAATATCTCAAATACTTCCTCGTTTGGTCGCCACCGGAAGCCCAACGTAGTAACGGAATTTTCCGAAACTCATCGATATATTCTTTGCTTAGAATTTTCAACCATATTATTGGTTAAACTTTTTTCTTAGATTTTCGTTTTTTTTCGAACTGCTTAAAATTTATCAAATTTTTTAACAATTGAAAAAAATATAATAAAAAATCTGCATTTCTGGAAAAAATATTGAAAAAAATATAGTTGCCCGAAAAAGTTAGAACTTAGAGAATACAAGTTCCCAAAAAGTGTCAACGTCGAAAAAATATATAAAAAAAATTTAACACAAGGAAATATTTCCACCCGCGAGATACGCAATTAACAATACCGACTGTCGGTAATATTGTAAAAGAAGAAAGTGGCGAGATCGATAGTAGGTAAGATCACGAGCCAGCGGGTAAGTTATCATTGAATGCGTGCCGACCACGTCGGTAAGCGCGGAGCTGTGCGAAAATTTGCGAGTGTCGACAAGCTAGAAATTTGTCCGAGTGTCGATAAGATAGAATAAATAAGAGTTTCGGTAAGGTAGGCATTTTCAAGTGTCGATAGGATAGAAAAATACGAGTGTCGATAAAGTAGAAATATTACGATTGTCGATAAGATAGAAATTTCCGACTTCGATAGAAAACTCGATAAAAGATAACAACTCATTTGATAAGGAAGAGGCAAGAGCTCGCCGTTAGCGACGCCTCGCGTACGATCGATTGAGCTCGGAGTTTGCGCCTTCATGAGCTCGTCAGGTGGGAGTTTGAGTTTGCCCCGAGACTCTAAACGCGATGGTCAGTCGTGATTTAATGTTTGCGTCTGCAGAGTGTGTCGGAATGATTCGAGTGGATCCTTTTTTTCTTCTCGTTGGTATTGTCATTGTCGCGGAGGTTGGACTAGGCGGAGAGCGAGGTTAGAGTGCATTCGATTGTCGAGCGAAGTAGTTGCGCTACCTCGCCGCGAGAGGCGCCACGCGTTTTTCCCGCTATTCGGCGAGGCGCCACCGTCGGCGGCGAACGGTCGACTAATCGGCGCACGCGCACTCTCGCCCTGTCCCCAACATGGCGTACATCGCTCTACGCCTGTAAACAACAATGACCGCGTAGCGCGACGTAAACATCGCCGCGTAAAAAAAACCTCCCCATGCGAGAATGACCTTGAAAATCCACGCAACATCGCGACCCCGCGAGATAACGATACGTCGATGGTGCGCGATTTCGTACGACAGAACGCAATGACCTTTCGTCGTTGCTTGTTGTCGGAATTGAGCCGGGCGCGCAACGAAGGTCGTTCGTCCTTTAGCGAGTCAATAACGCATGATTAGTCACTCGGAGAGCCTTTTGTTCTCCCGCGCATTTTCCGCGTCCGGTACTTCCGGTGGCGCCACCGCTCGTGGCGCGCAAAATGCAAGATTGCCAAGCAATGTTTTACGGCGAGGCCGAGCTCGCCTACGATCTTCTGGAGATCGCGGAACTTTTGGTGAGTTTCGATGTAGCCGTAGATTCTCTCCGATCGATCTCTTGTTTATTGAGCAATGCTGTGATCGAAGCAACGATGATTAACGATACATTTTCATCGTTTGATACCGTTTGCATCGTTGGAATGCAATGAAAATTCTTTTTTTTTTATCGTAATTTTCATAAGAAAGATTTTTGTGCACATTTCCGTTGCAGATCTCTAAAGAAACATTTTTGTCGAAGGGTCACTCTCATTATAGAACGTGAATTAAGGCCTTAGGCCTCAGTAACGGGTATAAAATCATGTGCGAATAAAAAATTTTTTTTTTTCGTATGAAAAAGTGATTCACTGATAAAATTAATTACACATCTATTTAGTATGAATATCAAGCTGTTAGATAAATTTTTTTTTTCGATGTACATAATGGCCGACTACTAATATCGTCTTTCGTTATCTTTTTTTAGGCGCTCCGCGGCGTGACATTTAGCATCCACAATTTTTTACCTGGAACAGAAAACAAAAATTCTCGTCAATCTACATTAGAATACCTATAGAAGTACGTACGGAATTCAAAAAATATTCTTTTATTCAAAAGTTGTAGGTATTTGAACTAAAGAAATGAATTTTCAGTGAAAAATAGATGTGTAATTAATTTTATGAGTGAATCACTTTTTCATACGAAAAACATTGTTAAATTCGCACATGATTTTATGACCGTTACTGTGACCCAAGGCCTTAAGGGGCTTGATCTACCTGGAAGCCCGAAACAGGCCAAATTCCGATTTTTTCTGGGAATCGGTCGGTAAAAAAGAAACGCATTTTTTTAACACAAAGGTACGTATATTGAGAGCCTTTGAAAAAAATCACCAAAAATACAGAAAAACAACAAAAACATGGCCACCGGCAGGTCCATTTTTTCGCGACGTTTGGCGGTGGACACTTTCCAGCTTAAACGGCCCATCCGAAATATAAAAACCAAACGGGTTATTCAAGTTAACAATAAATACGAGTCGTTGACGATCGTCGATTTCAAAAATCATTTTTTTTAACAACGTGGCGCCGAATTGTAACTCGAGCATACAACATTTTCGAAAAATTTCGTCATTTTTACGTAACTATTAAAAAATAAAGATCGATTTTCTAAAAGTGCGATCGTCGACGACCTTTAAATGTTTCTCGTCGTATCTTCTGTAAATTTGGAAACAATCCGTCGAGCGGTTCTTGAGATATTATGTCCACCGACTTTGAAGAACAGTGTTGCGAGAAAAACGCGTTCAAAGTTTGAAATATGGTGTTGCTAGCGCTCGCCCGGCCGGCGGTTAGAAGCAGTAACTCATTCAATTTCAGGAAGATTTCAATGAAATTTCCAGGGAATATAGTTAGAGGTGATACTATCGAATAAAAATATTTTTGGATAATGCAATTTTTTTACTCGTTTTGACCGTTAAAGATAAAAACAGGAGAAAAATAGTAGCATTTATTCAACCACTAATTCGTGACGAATCGCTTTAGCGATTGAAAAAAAAATACCAAGTACCAGAAACACTCATCGACACATGTTCTTGAGTTTCATTCTTACGTATGAATCTTTTTGTTCAATGGTAGATAAATTTGGTCGTACGACTTATCGAATTGATACATTTCAGTGTCAATAGCCAAAAAACTAAAGTATTTGAGTGTTTATAATATTGTGAGGATTTGCAATGTTCACGATGTGAACAGTATTTATAATTAGCAAATGTTCAATGTTTGCTGTAATTCTAATGGTTCAAATATTTAATATTTACTGCAATTGTAATGCTGTGAATTTTTAGTATTTACTGTAATTAAAATACTGTAAATATTCAATATTTACTGTGAGTATAATACTGTAAATATTTAATATTTACCGTAATAATAATGCTGTACATACTTTATATTTACTGTAATTATAATGCTAGAAATATTGAACATTTACTGTAATTATGACACTGCGAATATCTTCAATATTCCCAACATTTATGACACTATAAATATTTTAATATTTACAATATTTACAATGCTGTAAATATCTGCATCCCATTGCAGATCTCTAGAGGAACATTTTAAGAAAGTGTTAAATGGTTTTCGTAGTAAAAATCTGCTAAAACAAAAAGTCTCAGCCAAACCGGTTCATAAGTGATATTTGAGGTTATCACGCCTCGCAATTTTTGGCCACTGCCATTTTCCGCAGCCTCGACATCCTTCTTCGTATTCCCGTCACGTACTTAATTATACAATTGAATTCCTATTTTCAGCTTTACGATCGAATCTCCAGCAGAGTACCAACGCCGACCCGCGCACCCCAGACCGACGCTGTTCAACGTGCTCGAGAAGTCGAAGAAGTCTTACGAGAGATCGAACTTTCCACGTACAGAAACGTCGATCGGGCAGATCTACGAGAGCTTCAGGAACTTCTCAGCCAACCACACTTCAAGGTCAGTTCACTCTTCAAAGCGCCATAATTTATCGCTATAATTATTCTTCGTGACAGCCCGGTTGCCATAATCTGATGAACGTTTTTGTTTCCCCATAAGGAAACATTAACATATTTTGGAAAAACATTATATATATTTAAATATTTTAAAAGGAATATATTTTCAGTGTTTACGAAAAAAAAAATATATTCCCAAGCTTTCGAAAGAATTTTTTTTGTGTTTAAAAAATATCGATGTTTGGGGGGGCAAATCGATTTTTTCGAACAAAAATTTTATGAAAATGAAACCAGAATGCAGCAAACAACCCGAAAACTTGATTTTCGAGAAATAATCATGAGGAAGCAACGTCAAAATTACTTTGTCGCATGCTTGTTGAATATTTTCTTTTTTTTTTCACAAAAGATCGAAATCTTATTGTCGTTTGTGAAAATCACTCGATGCAGCTCAATCAATCGTGCAATAATCCGAATCACAGGTATTTTTTTTTTATTATTCGAGAGCGAGCACCAACAATATATTGACATCAATAGTAATTTATTCACCTTTATCCCGTCATCTTCCGTTATCTCGCATTGTGCTCGCGCCTTACGGGCCTTTCGCTCGTTTATTCCGTTGGGGCTGAATAATTGGTTGTTCGTTCGGCAGGGGAATATATTTGTCCGCGATCCGTTCCCTCGAAGATATAACGGCAAGCCGATGACCCATTTCCACTAATAATGGGACGTTGGTGCATCAGAACGTCACCCGAGGGTGATCGTTCAAACTTGCAAGGAAAAGGGACGTGCATATATAATATCTATACGAATAGGATCGATCTTTCCCCTGGGGAGCCTAATTAAATCACCGGTATTAATTGGACATTCACACAGATAGAAAGAAAGCGCGGGACAATGGTTTGTCCACTCAAGATACGCCAGCTATCTTTGGACGTATAATAAAACTTGCAATTATGAAAAATCTGGGCCAACAAGATGGTCACGACATGTCATAAATATTTTTTTCCGTCGATGGAAACATCTTGAATATTTTTAAGCGAGGTTCACCTTTCCCTGATGACAACGAAGTTGACATCATTCAAACGCAGCTGCACATTTATATTTTCAATATTTTTCATTTCCAGCGTTGCCTAAAATCTCTAAGACATTTTTTCATCCTTCAAGAGCCCTCAGAGTGATTTGAACAAATTTAGGCGACGTCAAGAGATCAAAAAGAAACATGGATGAGAATGATTTTTAGTAGCGGTGTAGCGTTGCGATTCTTCCTTTATTGGACAACGACCGTCATGGCTTAGTCTAAATAGACGTATGAATGGAATGCTGGCGGAATTGCCAATGGTGTCTACCACGACTTGGGAAATCGACTCGGAGTCTCCATTATGATTCCTGAAGGTTCAATGCTTTAACCGATTTTCAATCAATGACAGCTGTCAGTGTGGCAATACAGTTGCCTTTGTAACTCTTCTTCCATCTGCGCGAACTATGATCGAATCAATTCCTTCCTTCATCACTACGAGGCTTGATTTCCCTGAGCTGGGTTGATGAGTCAGTTGAAAGAGCCAACGGAAGCACCGCAAAAAATTATTCAGCCTGCGGATCAAGTGTTCGCCAGCTGAAATTTAAGCGATAAAGAAATCCAAGTGAACAAAAAACAACAATTGTGCTGATGACATTGCAAATGACGCGGCAGGACTTCATCAAGCTATTCTCTGGCCAATTACGAATCAAGCGTATCACGGTTTCCACGAAAATCGCCGAGCCGCGAATGCGAAGATATCCTCGCGTTGCTGCAGGATCTGGTGCTTTTGCCGCGTTACTCGGTTTGTCTATATTTGCGTGGTGGCACCGGTGTCTGCGCTTAGTTTGAGGCTCAAAGCCAGTCATTCGAACCGCAGGACATCACATGTAGCTATGCGCGTATTATGTACACACTCGTGGATTGCCTCCGCGCTCTACACGACTGGCTGCGAGATACGCCCGGTTCGCGTCAGAGACCATTAGCAAATTCAGCGCTGATGCTCTCACAGCCTCTCCCTCGGTCCGACATGGTCTTCCGATAGCGACTACTACCAGCAAGAGTTCCGCAAACCTTATCAAATTCGCTTGCACGAGAAAGCCCGCATCCTTGTCCCGTTTTTAATCAACCGTTTCCATTCCGCATGACCGAGTGTCCGTATCAATCTCCATCCTTCTGACGAGGAAATCCAAGATTTCGGAAGTTCCGGGGCGGGTTCTGGGTACACGGTTACACGAAAAGACTCGGCAGCCTAGCTCGAAAGGATTACCAGATCCGCGAAGTAAACGGATCACCAGTTAGCTTCCAAATAGCTGATGTCGCGTCATCAGGCAGAAAATGGAACAGCAGCAGTCTGATATCAGGATAAGGATCGTATGATTTTGGGTAGCTGTTGACTTTCTCCCAGTCCAACCCAGACTGGGCGATTGATGGCTTTGATTCGTCCATCCATTGTTCATTCGCATCATCAAGCCCGCCAATGACATCGATTATGCTTTCAATCAATGGTCGATAGTTTTCGGCAACCATCCTTGGCATGTTCCATCAGCTGGCATGAATCGTCGATTTCGGTCATTCCCTCAGGTTTTTCAGATGACAAAAATACAGGCTCAACGAAACGATGCCTGCTTTCACATTGGGAGCCGGCACATTGGAGCCGGAACGCAATCCCGAATTGATACAATCAAAACGCTGCTGTGCATAGACGGAGGAACTGGTGGGAGACGAGGTAATTAACGAGAGACACGTACAGAGCACGAGCCAACCGATGCCATAGCCATCGAATGAGGTATTGAGATGCAGCGAGCTCGTTGCACCACTACCTGCTAGTGCGGAGCAGTCTCCGGCTGCTGGTCGTGCACGTTGTCGATGATGTACGTTTGGTGGTGAATCCTGGCAGCGAGTACGCGATATCTACCCACCGACTAATGCGGGTATCGATCCGATGCTTAATCCACCAAACACCCCCCTGACGCGTTCTGCATTCTGCATGATACTTTCGTTCTGCCGGTTTTGATGTTGCCTGTACGATGCGTCAACCGTGTGCGTTTTTCACGTATACCAGATTTATGGTGAGCCCCGAGCTATCGCCCAGCTTCGATTATTCAGGTACGTCGGTGAACAGATTTTTTTTCGGTTGATTTACGGACCTGTCTTCAGCGCACGCGATAAACTTCGACGGGTTTCGGTCGCACTAGCTGAACACAAGGGTCCCATTTGATCATCGGAAATGAAAGCAACGTACATATCTTTCCATATATATTTTAGCGAACGAGTGAACGAAAAATTTAGTGATAGTGCCGTTTTCCCGCTAACGTGTATCATACCATGCGCGCTTCATCATGGGAACTACGGAATCGTCGTTCCGAGCAACCGGAATGAGTCACAATCAAAGCAGCACTAATAAATCACGTCCCAGGCCCGGGAAAACCAGTGATGAATTCGCGATACGAACGTACGCTGATCACGCGCGCGCGCGTGCGTGTACACCCTCGCAATTGTAAATAGACGATCCAATCTCCATTGAGGTACAAGCAAGCGCAATATTGAATGCGGACATTGACGAATCATTTGTAGCCCCGAGTCCAGAAGTGTTGCCGTTCTTGCGGCTATTAGGCTTCATCGTACAGTTCGCGGAATTCTAATATCGTCATAGACAAGGTCGAATTTTGCATATGATATGAAACGAATCTGCGCTTCATCAAGCCCATCAACGGTCTTTTGGCACTCCTATGCTGACCCTGAATGGAACTGCTAGTTGAATGTCGATTGATTTTTTTTCATCAAAATTTTAGAGGACAGTCTTTTATCCTTCTTGTCTTGATCTCGACCTGATCATTCTTTCGCAGACTCAGGAAGACCACGATATGGGATTAGGCCCAGTAGAATCTAATGAGAGTCCATTTTTCAGTTCGTATATATGTCCGGTTGGCAACATGATGAAATTCTGTTTCTCCTGAAAAAGAACGTACTCGGATCCAATAGAATAGAACAATATTGTGGAACGTTGATATTACATTGAAGGGAATCAAATTAGCATCTCGTTTTTCATCTGGAATGAAGCAGCTGATGGGATCAAATGATTTCTTCATCCGTATAGTGTTGATTGTTTGTATTGTTAAAATTGCGTTGCTTCGGTAGGAGTGTTTTCTTGGATCCTGTGGTATTTGATTTACGCAATGGAACCACAAAGTCCCGCCAACGTTTTGCTCCATTCTCCCGTTTCAGTGATGCGCCACGGTACCTTATACGAGATGGAATTATCATCCGTTCGGTCACCGAATAATACAATTTCTGTTTCCTATATAAAAGTGCTATCTCTTCCGCCGTCGTGGATCACAGTGTCCTTTGTTGAACGAAGTCTTTGCCTGACTACCGCGGATTTGCGCGATTCATGGTGCCTTCTTCGGGAGAATGTAAAACGGCGCAGCCTCTTTCCATTCTAGCAACGAGGCAAGAGGTCACATGGGACTCGACCGGAGTAACTGCACATAGGTGGATAATGCAACAACGGCCCGAATACACCTCGACACTGCCGAGCGGAAAAACTTTCCGAAACGCTACACAAGCTGGAATATGGAGTGCAACAAGTGCAATTTTCCAGCTTGGTTTCATCCATTGCGACTGCATCGAAGTTAATTGAATTACGAAATACAAAGGAGCCAGTTCACGACAATAAAGGAAGAGTACTTGGACACTGTTTCGTTTTTTTGAAAAATTCTCTCTCACTTGAAACAGCTCGCTAATCAACCAAAGGACTATCGATCACAAGTCAGGTATATTTGGGTCCATTCTTGGAGCTATTGGAGATAGTTCCACGAGTTTCATTATGGATAACTTTGGCTTTCATTGTTAAACCCTATTACGAATGAGCAACTAGCCCTGCATAGGGCGTTCATCAAAGATAGAGCAAAAGTCAATCTGTGGCAAATGATGTCAATGATGTGAACAATCAATAGTCTCATTATATCGCACCTGGATGGCTGTGCACCACTTCTCAAGTATCTCTATTCCTAACAGCAGATAAAAGCACATTGAGGTTCTGTCAGACTAACGGCATCGGAGATCAGGTAGGATCCGAGTCTCCATTAACTTCCCATCATTCCTGTTGAGGATCGTGCATATATGCGATATGGTCATCATCTTTGTGCACTTGTCTCCAATAGTGCAATACTACAATTCCTCGCTTACCTAACAGGCTGCGTAATCCTACCTTGGTGACACTTGACTCCTTCTTTTGGGTCAAGTACGCCACAAAATCTTGATCCAACAAAACTATTCGATTGGATGACACGAGCCAGATGTTTCCTCATTGTGAACATCAAGGTGAGCGTCACCCAATGGATAACCGAAAAATGCCCTCCAACCCCCCCCCCCCCCAACCTCACGATTGCGTAAATTATGGTGGCAGTCGCGTGAGTTTTCGGCCTTGAAGTAGTAACAGTAGGATCATTATGCGCGAAAACGACTAACAATCAAGGGTCGAGTACTTTTTTTGTAGCACGGAGCCGTCGCTCCTTTCTTGGCTAAGGGTTGATTCGGGTTGTAGGGCCGTCGTAGGTGGTATCACCCCCGTCTTTCACGCACTCTGAATGTTCTCGATCGCTAGAGTCATCTCTTCCGTGGGTGGCTGCTGTAGCTGATGGCGGGTGGTGGTGGTGGGTGTATAGGAAGGAAAGCGAGTGGCGTCGAGGGTGGTCCTGGGGAGGGAGGCCTGGAGGACGGAGCAACGGGGTAGGGGATGAAAGGGTGCGGTGGGGTTTTGGAGCATGGGGGGGAGAAGGGGATGCCGCGGGCGCCAGGGTTTACTGGCTAGTATGCCGCAGAACGTAGATCGCGAGCGACGCGAGTCGCGGCTGAAAGACTCGTGTCAGATCTTTTTCAATCGTAGGCCCTAGTTCTGCCCGTTAAGTTTCCTCCGGTTTTTCCTGCTCGTATTTGCTCTTCATCCACTGATGCGTTTCGCGATGTCCAGGCTGCCCTCCCAAATCGCCATCATGCCGTCTTTGCGTGCCGTGGCGGGAAGAACGTAAACCGGCCAACACCACCCCTCTTTCGCGACACGTGTCGCCATTGCCGGCATCATAGCATAAGATTCGCGCGCAACCTCCGGTACAGGATCAAGCAAAGGCGCCTTCAACCTGATAACCTCGCTCACCCCGCGATCGTACACAACAATGATCAACCTACCGACATCAAAGGAATAAAAAAACGGCAAATGCCAACTTGGCGTCACCAATGAGAGCCTGGATTCTCAGCCACGATCAATGAACGAAGCTTCACCCTTGCCCCGTTTAACCCCAATGTGAATGACTTCGCCTCGACATCAGTGTGCTGTCGTTTGATTCTTCGCTGCGTCAGTTCGCCGACTGTGTACTGGTGCGTTATAGCAGTGTTTTGAGTTGTCATGTTTGGCGCTTTGGCGCAAAACATCTCACGGTGCTGTGCCACACGAGGCGCGTATCCCTGATGTCTGGATACTGCACGAATCATGACGCCACGAAGATCGGATATCCTACCCTCCAGGAGTACGGGGATCAACAGGCTCTCGTTGTCGTTCGTAGCAAGCCTGACAATCATCTCGGGGCAACACGATCGAAGGTTCTTCCGCGTACTTAAAACAACTTGGTCTGAATCAGTGATCCAATCGTCACCACAATCTTTATTGGCAATCCGGCGAGCTCGTTGATAGGTCCATTTCGAACGCGGCGCGGCACAATGCAAATAAAATTGCGTCGCGTCACGGCCATTACGATATCACATCAAACGAGTCAACTTCCATTCGCTAATTTTGCGGAACAGCTGCAACTGACAGCTGTGAATTAGAATCTCACCGATGAATCCCAAAGAATAGGGGTCTATTTTTTCGCGCCCGTTCATTCGCGAATCCGTTGACGCTCCGATGTCGACGCATCGATTCGACGTGACGAACCCCGAGGACCGCGCAACGGCTCTCCTCACATTTGCCCCAGCTTGCTTTGCCGTCACGAAAGCTGCACCTCTGTGTCTTTCTTCTCGCTCTCTCGCTGAATCTCCACCGGCTGACACATCAGCCATCCACCAGGGGTGCCACATTGGCTTTTGCCTCGTGAACTGGTCCATTGCGCCTGTGCGTTTCTCCTCCACATGTATCATCATGACGGCTATATGCACACTTGTACATCGTGGGCTCCGTGCGCGCTCTCGGTCGTTGGCCTCGCGACCAATGCTCAAGAACTAAATGCAGACGCGTTTTTTTCGCTTTTACTTACCCTAAACGTTCCTCTTTTCGCATACACTCCCTCGTATCTTACTCGTATAACGATTTTCAGCACTTTACAGTCCTAGAAATCTCTCGTACTCTGAGATCTGGCTTTTTGCCGTGGCTAGTACCATCGTTTCCAAAAATGTCCAGCATTTTCTTCCTGCTTTCATGAATTGCTTTCTTTCGGACCAGATCACTCGAGGATCTTGGGAGAATAGTTAGGTCCAGGGAATCAGGTCAATTGGAATTTGGGTAATGATCATGCTTGTCATCACTGGGGCAAAGGAGAATAATCCTCCATTCGTCGCTTTTCAATGGCGGCTTGTACTTTTCATTTACAGATCTAGGAATCCTTAGATGTAGGTTCCCTAGAAAAGCGACAAAAAACGGCTGCCCGGTTCTGGGCAACATACACGATAGGAAAAAGACACGGCTGCGTTCTAGTTGTGCAGGCTTCGTCATCATTGGCATCATCATTTGAAGTGCTTATGCCATGCTGGGAGCGAACCAATTCGCTTTTTCAATGATGGCATCAGTCCGGAGGTACTGCACAAACATTTTGGTAATATTCGCGCCCACACTGCATTCCCGATACAAAGAAGGATGACGGATGACCAATGGTGGCATTCACGACACCCCATCAGTCGGCATGTTGACTACTGCCGTCAATCCCACACGGGTTGGTATTTTTCAATTCTGTACAAGAAGCTCCATTATCCGGAGCTCTCATTGAAGTCCAGCTAGTCCACGGCAATTGGGTGATGGTACACGTAGTTAGGATTCTCATAGGTTTCATCTGGATCCGAGGGATACGGGGCTCATGATTGATGAACTTGTTCGACCAGATTGGGTCTCGAGACTCTGCAGTGCGATGAAGAATCGTTTTCAGAATTGTCCCAAGCAAAGATCGTCCACTTGGCACGGCCCAAAATTACTCATACATGCCGAAGGAAAACATCATCGACAAAACCCAAATTTTTCGAATTGCCACCACTTGATTGGGTCATATTCAGCTCGGCCAAGTGCATCCAACAAATTCTTTCTGTTATCTCGATCCATGTGCGATGGGCCAGAAGCGCAGTGTGCAAAATTATGTCCAAACACAACGAATGGAAGTATATTTCGACCAACATAGCGGGATGCTTCGAACGAAGGGGTAACGTGGAGGAGGCGCGTGGGTATACATTGTTATCGGGGCTCTTGCGAACTCTTTGCATTTCCACATCGTTACTGGCACGGCTGGCGCAAAAATCGCGTAAAAATGGAGGAAAAAAAATAGTGTCTACGGTACACGCAGTTAACAGTTAGTTTATTCCGCCCCATCTCGTTTCGACCCATCGTAGGTCGATGTTTCTGCAGATCGACTGCGGCAACCGGCCTGCAACGATTCGTTCGTTCTTTTCTCTTTTTTTTTCTCGTGTTTTTTTTTCACCCCCATTATTCTTCGACCCACGTTTTTGCGAGGCGACTTCTTTTTTTCTTTCTTCGCGCGAATCTCGTCGAATCGCGTAACGAAATTATCTCGCCCTCCCCTTTGCCCTACCGTCCTGGTGAAACGGGAGTGCAGTTACCGTCATGCTCGCGTGACTATCGAAATGGCGACGAATGGCTTTGCTCGCTCGCTCGTTGGGCTGCATGCTGATAAGTTTCGTCCCGAATACCAAAAGGTCCTCTCGTCGTCAGACTTTCATCTTTCACCTTCGAGAACGAAAAGCAATAATTTCACGGTTTTCCAGATGGAAACTCCGGCCCAAAGCACACACGAGCCGTCTTTGAGCATCCTCGACGATAACTACGTGCGTTCATTTCTTTTTTCTTTACATATATACCTGCATAAATACATTTATATTAATTTAAATATATATTCACGAACTCATGAATATTTTATAGGTTCTTCCTTTCGCGTAACGACTATAGCAATTATTTTTTAAGTGACAGGACATTCGGATGCCTCGTACTTTTGCCGAAGTTTATATATATATATATATATATATATATAAACTTATACTATATATATATATAGCTATAATATATATATACTATAACTATATATATATATATATAGCTATAATATATATGGGTCATTCCATGTCAAATCGACAAATTTTTTACCTGACCCCCTTTGATTTCGCTGAAAATTTTCTATCTTTTTCTACCCCCCGAAAGTTATTTTTCAGAATTTTTTCAAATTTTTTTTCCCGACTCAAAAAAAGTTATGAATTTTTGAAAAAAACCGCTCTTTTATTTTTAAATTGCCAGAACTTTTTCAAAAATTGACCGTTTGGGAACTTTTTTTTTTCAAAATTTTTGTTTTTAAATGTAGTTTTCGAAAAAAAATATGAAAAAATTTTCAGAATCCCAGATATATGAAATATTTTAGTTTTTTTGAAAAAACCGTAATTTTCTCAAAGTCCGACCGTTTTTTTTTTTTTTTATTTTGCTCTAAAAATACTTCAACTAATTCTGCAATGATCCCCGTTAATCAAAAGATGTGACGACAATCGCTTCTAATTTTTTTTCTTGATTATAAAAAAAATGTTGTTGAATTTTTGCTGATTTTATATAACTTTGTTATGAAATTTTTTTTATTTCCTCGTGAAACCTCAAAAGTTAAAAAATAAAATTTTATTGGAGAATTTCAAGTGATTATCGTCCAAGAAATTGTTATTTAAAAAAAAAAAATAATTTTTTTCTCTCATTGACGTTATTTTTTTACTCTTATGGACGTTTTTTTTTGGTACTGAAATATGACAACTTAACGTCATTTTGGTACTGAAACATGACAAAATAACGTCAATGAGAGAAAAAAATTATTTTTTTTTTTTAAATAACAATTTCTTGGACGATAATCACTTGAAATTCTCCAATAAAATTTTATTTTTCAACTTTTGAGGTTTCACGAGGAAATAAAAAAAATTTCATAACAAAGTTATATAAAATCAGCAAAAATTCAACAAAAATTTTTTTATAATCAAGAAAAAAAATTAGAAGCGATTGTCGTCACATCTTTTGATTAACGGGGATCATTGGCTTTGTCATCATTTGAAAAATAATTGCTGTAGTCATGAAGGAAAGGGAGGATCTATACAATATTGATGAACTTGTATATTTAGTTTTTTTTTGTCGGCGTCCCATATTATTATTTTTTCTGCTATAACAATATGATAAGGGCATTATAATGGAGGTGCACAATCCTTTTGGCTAACAATATGCTTATAAATATACATATATTTATAAGCTTATATTTACGCACAGTACACGCACATACACATATATATAAATATATACATACATGAATATAACAAATTCCATATACGTATTAATTTATCTCCTGAGTCCCCACCTGCACCCTTGCGGATTTCCTTACGGCACTTCGTTGATATAGTCTAACGTTGCGTGGCGTCCGATCGCCTTAAGCTACGCTATACCGCATTTGCCGAGGGCACGGGGAAACTGTGGAAAACTTGTATCGGTATAGATGGCGCTACATTTTTCTGATTCCCTGGCGCACAGATATTTTATTCAAGTATTTACGACAAGGTCTTGGAAGTTTGGCCTTCCGCTTACTGGTTGATGCGCCAGCCGGTGCACGGCTAAGCGGTCACCGCTCCGAGTATAGGCCATGCGCAACGCTGCGGAACTCGAAGAACCACCGGGGCCGGTTATTTCCATATATATATATATGGGGATGGATTGATGCCAAACTAAAACTCCTACGAGGTCGGCGCCGTGACACAAAATGTTCAGAAAAATTCGGACTTTATTTTTGTCCACAGCGCCGAAGTCGTGGTAGTTCATTTTGGGGGTGAAAAAGTGGGATGATATTTTGAAAAATCAGTTTTAATTCAATAACTCTTTAGGATACATTCGTACACGTTTTGTTCAAATACGAACGTAGTAGCCGTTCCAAAGACGTAGCGTCGATGGAGTATTTGATAATTACTTTCCAACAATAAATTCACCCCCACAAAAATTGTTGAAATACCAAAAAAAAATTGTTTGTTTAATAACTCAAAAACAATCGATTTTTCGGGTATGGTTTTAATATTCGAAATGTAGAGAATAATTTTCTATATATTTTTGTTTCTATGGACCACCCTTGGATTTTGCTTTTTCCAACCCCTCTCGGGGGTTGAAAATAAAAAATAAAATTCTGGGAAAACCGCACGAATTCACTGCCGTAGAACAATTTGTAGCTTGAACCATCAGCTACATTTTTGTCCACAGCGCCGAACTCGTATCTCTTTATTTTCGGTCAATAGTTTTCCCAGAATTTCTTTTTGGATGTTCAACGCCGTGCGGGGTTGGAAAAAGTAAAATTCAAGGGTGATCCATAGAAACGAAAATATAGAGAAAATTATTCTCCACATTTCGTACATTTAAACCATCCCCAAGAAATCTATTATTTTTTAGTCATTCAATAAACAATTTTTTAAATATTTCAACAATTTTTTTGCGGGTGAAGATATTATCGGAGAGGGATGATCAAATACTCGATCGACGTGTCTTTTCAAGGGCTACGACGTTCCCATTTGAATAAAAATTGTATGAATTTTTCCTAAAGAGTCATCGAATTAGAACTGATTTTTTTAAATTTCACCCCATTTTATTACCCCCAAAATAAACTCCTACGACTTCGCCGCTGTGGACAAAAATAAAGCCCGGATTTTTCTGAACATTTTGTCTCCCAGCGCCCACCTCGTAGGGTTTGTGCTTTGGCATTAATCCAGCCCCATCCCCCTTCATCCCCTAAAAAACCCCACACCCCGGTTTTTAGGCAAACTTGGATTTAGCACCCGCGGCATCTACAAAATCACCTGTCAAAAAACCAGCCTTCTTCTAATTTTTTTCGAATCCAATATACAGCACGACTGTACTATTGAGGCATTAGGCTTCTCTAGAGGCCGAAAACATAGGCTTTTTGGGGATTTTTTTTTTTTTCAGAAAACCTACAAAATAAATCGAGATTACAAAAAAGGGTGTTTATCATACATATCAGTGACTATAAACAATCATTTTTTTGCAGCGATTAATTTCAAAATGGTGGCTGTGCAGCGTTTTTGCGACGACGTCTCCGTTTTTCCACCGTCCACGGCCGGACAAACAGCCCCTGCAATTTTTTAATTATAATGAGCCAATGATTTTTTTTTTCGATTATATTTAATAACTGCCATAGAAGTACGTAGGATTTTTTCGATATATTGATTTTTGGCCAAATGGCGCACTTCTAAGGTGGAAAGCGAAAAATTTGCCTAAAAAATCGTCAGACAATTGTTCATAACAAATGAACTATGCAATATAAAAAAAAATCCTACGTACTTCCATAGACAATGTATTTTTCAAGATATATTCAACATTTCAAGTGAATCGGCCAACTTAAAAAAAGCAGTTTTGAGATAAACGCATTTGAAGTTTTGAGTAGTGAGCTGCGGACCAGGCGGCCTTGTACTAAAATTCGAAAACCCAGCACTTAGAGATTTTTCCTGCCCGTAATCTTTTGGGACATTATTTTTGGGGCCCTAGAGAACCATTAAAAAAATCGATTTTTCGAAAATTCTAGAGTGACCTAACCCCTTAGGCGTTACCCCCACTTGTAGCGCAAAAAAAGGCCTTTTTCATGTTTTTTTTTAAAGAAAACTACAAAACTTTTTTAATCGATCAATATACCATCTTAAAGAACACATCTTGAAGAACTCTCAGTAATTTCTTTATTGAAAAATATTACATTGTTTAGTGGCAAATGGCCGTCAATGAAATAATGTTTTTATATACACGGTTTGCGGTGACCAACATTGCGGCGAAATGGATCATCTGAAAAAAAAATGCGGATGGATTTAGTCAAACATAAGTATGAACTAGTCTTTAATCGAAGGATTTTAAAAAATATTCATTTTTCACAAAATGGCGGACAGTCAAAGTTAATAGTTCGATTTTAACGAAAAAAAACGGCCGTTTTTTGGCTATAAAACGGCCATTTTTTTCGAAAAAAAAAATCGAACGATTAAAGACTACATTTTTATGTATTAAATAAGCCTGCAAAATTTCAAGAAGATCGGTTCATTAGTGTTCGAGTAATCTTGGTCACCGACTTCAGAAATGCCATTTTGAGAAAAACGCGTTTAAAGTTTCAATTTCAGTTTACACGAAGAAAATATATTTTTTTGTAAACTTACATAGAGTCATCTATTCCTATACTCATAGAGCCATCTATTCTCAGATACTTATACTTCAAAAAAATGCAATAAAAACAATCGATTTTTTCAAAATCGCAAGTGGGGGTAACCCCTTAAGGAAACTTTATGAAAAAAGATCTTATGCAGAATTTCCATAAAAACCAATTCGAACGTCTGACTTTGATAGTCTGCGGTGTAAAAAAAATGCACTACGCATATCGTGCCAATTACTTCAAAAAGGTGGTTAGTTTCTGTCGATTCATATCATTTGTAAAAATGGCACGCGAAAAACCAAAAGCAGATTATTTTCTTCGAAAAAGAACACAAAGCCGAAAATCTCGAAAACCGTGGGACTTTTACTGACCTGAAATTCCAGCATATAGTAGGACATAATTTGACCTATCGACAGTTGCAGCATTATCCATTCACAACAGGACACCCTGTGTATGTATATATATATTTATATCTATATAAACTCATTTTCAGCGAATCGGCAATCGCGACATAACCCAAATCGATATTCTCCGCCCGCGGGGCTCGACACATATCGATAATTGTACTATCCCGATTCTAGGCCCTCCCCCGCCCCCTGCTCCGCAATCGTAAATTGATACCGCGGCTAAAATTTCGCGGCTAATGCAACGGGAAAATTCGCCGTTGTGGCATTCGCCTGGACGCAAAGCTTCCTTTGGAAAAACGGGAGCGTGAGGATTTCAAACGTTCGCATAATTGAATTTCCGAGTTTGGCGTGAATTCGTTCGCCAATCAATTTACTACCCAGCAATTTTGATTCGTCCATTATTCGGGGCTTACTCGGGGCTTGGCACGATAGGCGTCCCGCGGTCGCATATATGTATTTTTTTCCCTTTTTTTCACGACAATTACAGTGGGCCCGTTTTCGCAAGGTAACGGAATTAATTTTTGTCCTCTTTCTTCTCGCCTTTTTTTCACTCGTCTCCGATTTTTTCAGGACAAACGAGAGCACCGAACGAATTTTCGTTTTTGTATCTCTATCGGCAGAAACGGGAACGAAAATTGCGGGCGGATATTGAATTTCAGGCACACAATTTCGAGCTGGCTATACAGCGTTGGTATAGATGGGAGATTATAGTATGGGCGGGAGGGGGGGGGTTGAAGGGGAAGGGGAACCGACGCTCGGGGATGACGAGTGAGCGAGATGCCTGCGATAGTGATGGATATTGAATCGCAAATCGAAATTAACTTCGAAACCTCATTCTTTTCGAAATAACCTTCGCGGGACCCGAAATTATTATTATGAATTTTGAAAAGTTCTCCTATGGTTCGAAAAACGTGTTTCGGATTTTCAACTTTTTGTCAATACTCCTGAGCGGGAATCCGAAGTTCCATATCTGCACGAGGGCACAGGGTAACTGATGAAAACCCGTGTGGATACAGACGACTCTTTTTTACCGAGTTTCAGGCGCGGTCACCATGGGAAACTCGGTGAAACTGCCTACCGCTTGACAGTCGGCCATCGAGCCAGTCAAACGGTCACCCATCCGAGTATTGGCGCTGGCCAACGCTGCTCGGAGTGGGAGATCGTTGCAATGCACTCTTGGCGTGTCGGTCTCATTTTCGTACGGATGATGAATTAGCACTCAAGCACGTTCCGGACTGAAATTGGCTGAAATCGCTGGATGAGTTTAAATATTGGGGCATTTTGATTTTTTTTGACAAAAAATGTAGCGTTTCAGTAATAGGTTGCTCAATATTTGGAATATGGTAGTAAATTTTGGCATGGTAATGGAGTTTCATTGAAGCATAATCGGTATTGAATTTGATGAAAATCGATAGGTGCCTCAAGATCCTATGAACGAGTGATTTTTTTTAAATTTTATCCAAACGGAATATAGAAGCAAAGGTAAAAAAAACAATTTTAAATTGTGTACCCTCCTTTTATTTTTTTCTGATCTCGAATATATAATTGACGCCTAGCTCGTGGCCAGAAAGAAGAAGAATTTTCGTCGATTTTTTCTTTTTCTGGGTCAACGAGTGCAGGATTTCAAATGTATTTTTTTTCCATCAAAGAGTATGGTTTTAAGTATCTTTTACAAGGTTTGTATTGCAAAATGTTTATAAATGTGGTAGATCCAATGTCCTTCGCGATGACTACTGCACGGAAAAAAAAAATATTCGAAATACAAAAATCACACGAACTTAGTTTTTGCATGAAATTATCTAGTGCTTGGACTTGAAGGTTTTAATAAAATATTGATTTTGGAAAAAAAAATACTACAGTCCAAAGTGAAAGTGTCGATTTTCGATGAAGAAAAAACGCTTTATTTTCGTTGAAAAAAAAACTTGCATCGTAAAAAAAATGTCTTCGTTCAAGCACTGCTTTTCCCATGTGTAAAAGGAGCCTGTCAAATTTGAAGTTGATCGGTGCACTGATTTTTGAGACTTCGCGGTTACCGATTTTGAAAAAGTCATTTTGAGAAAAATGCGCTTAAAGTTCGCCGATTCGTATGAACCTATATATAACTCCCTCGATTTTTGAACGGTTCGACTCGAAGTTTCCAGAAAATATTTTTGAAATGTTATATTTTGAAAATTCGTCGAAAACAAAAAATCAATATTTGAAAAAAAGTCGGCAATTATTTTCTTTGGTGACGTTTCCGAAAAATAAGCCTAACATTTTTTTTGCTATGTTCTTATTAATTGTGTTAAAAGTAATGATATTCAGACGGGGGAAGCTGAAATCCACCCTCCTATAAATAGTTATAGGGTTTTGAAGTTCGCCGAAATAGTGATAAAATAGGGCGTGACTTTTCAGAAAAATAAATCTAACACTTTTTTCGGCTATTTTCTCATTAATTGGGTTGTAAATGATAATATTTAGTCGGAGGAAGCTTAAATCAACCCCCCCCCCCCCGCCCCATAAGAAGTTATGGAATTTCGAAGTTGGCGGAAACACGTGATAAAATAGGAATAGCGAATTTTGTACATTTCGTACATTTCGAACGTATTCGTACATTTCGTACATTTGAAATGTATACAATACAGCAAAATAAAATCATACGTTCCTCGTGTATTTATGAACTTGTAGACACAAGAGGGTCGTCAATACGAGTAAAATAAATTCCGTCCCCTCTTCCGTCGAGCGTTCGCAAAACTTCGGGCTCGGGTGCATGCCATACGTATGGCAATTGGCGAAATGCATCGCAATTCTTTCTAAAACTTCACGTACAAAATTCGACGGTCATCCTGGTGTGGAGGAAAAGCCTACCTGCTCCGGTAACATTAACATTTGCGGGTCCGATTTTTTTTCCGCATTAACGTCTTCAGTGCCGTCGACTGCCCACACGACAGACACGCCAACATTACACCACCTCCGATCTCGATCTTATATTATTCCTGATCTTGTGTTTTTGAAAAATACACAATTGCTTTTAACGTTTTTTGTTCACGAAGAATTTGTTAATGAAAAATGTCAGCTACCCCCCGACTGAATATCACCATTTATATCCCAATTAATGAGAAAATAGTAAAAAAAAAATGTTTCCCTCATTTTTCGGAAAAGTCACTGAAGTAAATAATTACCAAAAAATCGACTAGGTGTAAGCCCTGAATGCGGATGCATTTTTGCACAAAAAATTATAGCTTTCGAAGACACGATGCCCGAATGAGAGATGAGAGGCCACGTGTGCGAAGACTCGCACACCCGTGTCTCCAACCATTATTATAATAACAATTATCTTTCCGCACGCTCGAGCCGAAAACGAGCGATTCCCGCAATGTCTGCAACGAGGTATAGCCACACGTACGTGCTTGCGTGTACATAGTGGCTCATTGCGCGGCAATTTGCGAGGCACATATGTGTCCCAAGCCGTTGTTCCATCGGGGATTTGTATACCCGTGAATAAACACCATCTCTCATCAGAGTGAAAAACGTATTATAATAACCCTGGAGACTGGAGGTTCTTCGTCTCGTGGCCGATGCTGCAAGTTTCGTCACCGCAGCTGGTGCTAACCACGAAGAGCTTTGAGTGTGTGTGTGTATATATATATATATATATATATATATATATATATATACACACATAAGTGTATACATGTATGTATAAATCTTTTACACTATAAATAATATGTGTCTGCATAGATAACGAATACATTAAATACCTCGCAGTACACACTACTGACGAAAATTGAAGGAACAAACAAGTTTCCGAAATTTTTAGGTTGTTTTAAAATTGCTCTATCTCCGCGAAAAATCATCGTGGAACAAAATTCAAGGGGTTAGGCCACAGTAACGGGTGTGAAATCATGTGCGAATTTAATAATAAAAAATTCGTATAAAAAGTGATTCATTTATAAAATTAATTACACATCTATTTAGGATGAATATCAAGCTGTTAGAAAAAATATATATTTTTTTTCGATCTACAATATTTCCGACTACCAATATTTTCTTTTGTTCTTTTTTTAGGCGCTCCGCGGTGTCACATTTAGCATCAACAATTTTTACCTAGAACAAAAAACAAAAATTCTCGTCAATCTACATTAGAATACCTAGAGAAGTGCGAGTTTAAAAAATATTGTTTTATTCAAAAGTTGCAGGTATTTGAACTTAAGAAAAGAATTTTTAGTGGAAAATTTCGTTACAACTGTTCATAAACTGCTGATCAAATGAAGTTTTCGATAAATCAGAAATTCCGCACGTGCTTCTCTGCGAAATGCAATTAGGAACGTAACTTTTAAATTTGAAGTAAATCGAGTGAAAATTGTTGAAGTTATTTGTCACGCCAATTGAAAAAAAAGCTGTTTCGAGAAGTTTCGAGTAGTCGGCCATTGTGTACATCGAAACAAAAAAAAATATATATTCTAACAGCTTGATATTCATACGAAATAGATGTGTAATTAATTTTATGAGTGAATCACTTTTGCGCACGAAAAAGAATTGTTAAATTCGCACATGGTTTGATACCCGTTACTGTGCCCTAACCCCTTACAAAAGCATTTTACATCTTGAAGTCTTTAGTTTTCATGTCTTGATTTCCAAATTTTCGTTGACCCTTTGTTACTCGTGAATAAAAAAATGGCGACTGAAAAATGTTCGATTTTTTTTCTTTTTATTCAAACAGGTCTACAAACAAGGATTTTTTTTTTATTAATCGCACAATAAAGTGTCCCTTTCTTGTTCCGTTGGCTTTAATATATATATATATATATATATATATATATATATATATATATATATATATATAATTTTATTTGCATAACTTGGAATACAAGTTTTTTACAAACTATTTCCTTACATATTGTTCCTTATTTCTAACTTAAGCCTACAATTCTATCCTGCACCTGCACTTCTCTTTCTTTTTACCTCTACTACTTATCACTAACGTCTCCGTCCTCCTCCTTACTCTTTTTTGCGCACAATACCTCTATTTCTCTAAAATACCGGCGGATTCCAACATTTATTTTTCCGCCTAACATATTAATGATTTCTCCTTTTATCGCGATCTCATCCACTCCCTGCATCCACTCCTCAGCTTCTTTTCTTGTTTCCTTTGGCATTAATGCCCATCCTTTTCTGGACACTATGAGGTGTTCCACGGTCTCATTTTGTTCCTCACATATCCTGCATCTCCAGTCCTTCACCCCCTTTCCTTTGGCTTTAATTTGAGCTCCTAAAGAGTTCTGTATTATGATTTGTCGTATAGTTATAGGCTATCGTAGCCAAAATTACGCTTTTGACTTTGATAATCAATATCTCATAGAGTAATCGTCGTAAAGGAAATGACGGCCAGTTCCGGAAAGCTGATGTATGCTATTTAGGGAAAAAGAATGAAGTCTTTTTGTTTGGGTAAAACATGTAATAAATGGCGTTTACTTCTTATATTACAAAAGTTACGATGTCTTCACAGATAACCATCGCAACCATTATGTCTCGGCATTTTTTCTGAGTTTATGGTAAACACAAAAAGTATGCAAACCGTTAAGTTGCTCCGATTTTGCATCTCCGGTGGCCCAAATTATCAGTTAGGAATTTTTGTTAAAAAAAATAATAAACGTCCTTATACCTTTTAACCATGATTAATTCGTTTTTAGGTGAAAAAAAATGTTTTTCGCGCATTACCGGTACTTCCTTTTCTGTAAAGTGACAATATGCAGAAAAAATGTATTTCTAGTTTATTTTTATTATTTAAAAATGATTTTTGTCTTTAGAGGTGTGATTTTATTCGTTTAACAAATTCTCATTAAAAAAATATCATTATACCCTTTCAAAGTTGAAAATTCTAGTGCTTAACGCTTTTTTCTGTTTCAAAATTAACTTCGTTTTAAATGTTGTATACCCCCCCTGTATTTTCTATACTTTTTTTCAATACGGAATTTCTTTTCTGCTAAATTGGTATATAGTATATACCAATTGTATAGTATAGCTGAGATTTTGATCAAAGGTTGAAAAAATACTTATATTAGTTTAAATGACTCCTAATTGTTTAAAAAAACTTTCGAGAAGAAAGTACATACAGAAAAGATAAAAATAAAAAATCTATGCTACAGGAAAACTCTATAAAAAAATGCTTCTTTTTTTTGGGAAAGTACAAACAGATCGTGGAATATATATGGGGGTAATTCCGATAGGTATTGATACGATCAAGATTTTAATTTTGGTCGTCACTTTTCGGGCCATTCTGTATTCACGGAGAAAAATTATATCTGTACATATAATACATGTATATATAAATCTTTTACAATATAAACAATATGTTACTATATAGATAAATAATTCATTAAATGTATCATAGTTTATGGACATGTATAAATTAATATTCTTTTACATACAATAGGACAAACATTATGTGGATACATATACATATATATATATATATATATATATACCCAGGTATACGCGACAACTTTCGAGCCAGGCAATTTGCGCTTCTCCTATTCGCAGCATATAAGTTAAATCTCTTTCGCCGCAAACCCGCAAGCTTGAAAACCCATAACCACCCGCGTAAACACATCGTCGGCCACGCACGACGAACGACCAGAATTAATCCGTTTATGATTTACATACGGCTCTTTTTTACGGCGCGCACATGAAAATAATTCTTGCACGGTCTATCTCGCTCGAGGATAATGGGGGAAAAAAGTAGAGAGTAGGCGATAACTTTTTAATGCAGAGACATTTGTATTTTATTTGAATTTGCATGTTTATGTGGACATATTTAATTCTGGCCCATTTTTTGTAGGTGACAATTGTATACCGATACACAAATATATATATATATTTGTTTATTTGTGTATCGGTATACAATTGTCACCCACAAAAAATGGGCCAGAATTAAATATGTCCACATAAACATGCAAATTCAAATAAAATACAAATGTTTCTGCATTAAAAAGTTATCGTGTACTCTCTACTTTTTTCCGCCATTATCCTCGAGCGAGATAGACAGTGCAAAAATTATTTTCATGTGCGCGCCGTTAATATATATATATATACACGTGTGTGTGTGTGTGTGTGTGTGTGTGTGTGTGTGTGTGTGTGTGTGTGTGTGTGTGTGTGTGTGTGTGTGTGTTTGTGTGTGTGTGTGTGTGTGTGTGTGTGTGTAATAGCACAGTCGAATATGCTGATAGCACTCATAGCACAGATATGGCCGTCTCAAATTATTTTTTCTCCATATGTATGCATACATTATAAATATAAACATTAATTTATATACAGAAATTTTACTAATGTATATTAATTCCTTAACAAGTAGGAACGATTTTTTCACATTACATTTTCATCTTTTTCAATTGGATTTCCTCTAAAGTTTTATTTTCCATAATTTGTTTTATCGTTTTCCAATGTAAGGTTGGGGCAACCGTCAGCTGTTGATGAAGTAGAAGTTTACATCATTGGAATGCAACGGAAATTAATTTTTTTCAATTGCTTTATTGTTTTTCTGGCGATTAACGCTATGGAAGTCACGCTAATGATTTTACGGATTTTTATTAGAGATCTAGATCTCAATTTGCAAAAAGGCTTTTGATAATAAAAGAAATTAAGAAATGAAAAATAAACAAAAACTTCAACGTCACCAGCTGCTGATTTTTTTAAATTTAATTCTAATATTTTGTGTGTGTTTATATATATATATATATATATATATATATATATATATATATATATATATATATATACACATATATATATACAGGGTGTCACAAATGTCACGCAACAATATGCATAAGTCGCAAAAGTTAAGTGTTGCATGACAATTGGGACACCCTGTATAGATATATATAGTCATATATATATATCTATACAGGATATTCAGCATTAAGAATAATTCAGAATTATAATTATATACTCTAGAATTATAATTCTGAATTATTCTTAATGACTTACTTCTTGACTTTAAATTTTTAACTTCATGAGAATTAAAACTCTAGGATTATAATTCCTATTTATTTTCAATTCTCTTGCTCCTTACTCTTCTCAATAACTCTCATTCTGAAATCCATAAGAACTAGAACTCTAGAATTATAATTGTTCCTTAACATTTTCGTCAATCGTATCTTTGATTTTGGCGAAATATATATGCTCGCCTTCATTTGGAGGTAATTTCGAAAATGGTAGAGCGCAATGAAGTTGAAGTTTGCATCGTTGGGGTGCAATGGAAAATGGATTTCTGAACTTCTCAAAAATCTGTCAAGCATTTTTGAAGGTACTTGTTTGGCGATTTACAATATAAATCTATAAAAAAATATCTATAACAATGAAAATAAGGAAAGTCAAATGTTAAAAAAAAACTTTCGTTGCATTCCAACACTGCAAACTTCAACTCCATAGAGTGCACATAATACTAAGTTTGGGGATAATTGACAACTGCGAGGACGGTCTTCGAAGTTGAATGTCTTCTTTTGGCTAAACTTCCGAAAAGCGGAAACCGAATTTCGATCTAAAACTTGGCATACACCTTCCTTTCAATATCTTAAGAGGTCCCTTAAAAGGATTTTTGGCCACGCGCCATAGTTTTCGACATATCGATTTTTGAGATTGATTTTTTTACAGCGCTCCTACTATATCTATAGCGACGGGCTCAGCTCTGAATACACCGATATATGTTATCGCGCTCTCCGCTTTGTGTGGATCTTTGTCAAGTTTGGGCGGTAGAAACTCTTCTTCCATTGCTGCAGCAGCCAGTTACCAAGCATTTTAGGGAAGTACCATGTCAGATCCAAAAAAATATTGAAAACTACAAAATCCAAAAAAAAAAGTTTAATCATACAAAATCCTAACAATTAAAAACTGCCTAAAAACAAAAAAAATCAGAAACTAGAGAAGCAAAAAAAATTACGAATCCCAAAACGATTTAAAGTTAATAAATAAACCTTAGGAATCTATTACACGTGCAAAAAAATGAATTGTGGAAAAACAAAAAAAAAATGAATCCACGATGCCATGTGCCCATCTCGCACCCCACCATTCGCACAAAACAGAGAACCCGATAACATATACAGGTATAGATATAGTAGGAGCGCGGTAAAAAAAAATAACTTCCAAAGATCGCTATCTTTTAGGATTTCTTAAAATATTAAAAGGAGGAGGTGTATGCCAAATGTCAGATCGAACTTCGGTTTCCGCTTTTCGGATGTTTATCCTCAGTTATTTCACACATCTGTGGTGGTTCAAAAAAAATTAATTTTTTTTTCGTGGTACTCAACGGAAAATGTTACAACGTTATAAAAAAGTAATTCATTCAAAATTTGAGAGGTCTAAACATTTTTTTAGGTAGTGCTCAAACGACTTTTAATTTTTTTTCTTCGATTTTTCGTCAATTTTTATTACCCCCCAAATGGACATCATAATAATATAATTCAAATAATTTATCCAACGTGTTGAAGAGTGTATGTTGAACGATTGAGTTTGATTTTCCCGTAAATAATTTTTTTTCAATACTGTCCACGCCGATCGTAATTTTTGTAACCTTTTGAAATTGATGCAAGGTTGAGAAATTCCCATTGCGGTTTCGCTCCAAATATTAGTTATTTTGTCAATAATGTTTTGTGTACTCTCTCGAACAGAAAATTTAAGAGTATTATGATGGTGAAAAAATAGACTTAATGCTTGTCTATTCGTGGGAAATTTTCGCTCCACAAATTCTTCGATTTCCAGATAAATCCAGAAAAAATCCAGATAAATCCAGAAAAAATCAGATAAATTTTGGCACTTTCACTATCGTCCAAACCCGCGATCATTTTTTGCACTTTTATTTTTACGCGTACTGTGACGTACCTCAATACAGGGACTACTGGAAACAGTCGAATGAATCGCGAAAAGAACTCACGTACAGTCAGAACAACAAAGGTGCAGTAGCGGCAACAACGCCGCGTTTTGTAACTCTCGAATCCGTATGACTTTGTTTTCTTACTCCGAAACAACATATTACTCCAAGAAAAACACGCATACTTGTTAGACGTTCAGTGATGACCGTCTTGTTCATCAAGTGGTTGATATCATTTTCACAACCGAATTACATATGTTGATTTTTAATCTACAAATACAATTTTTTTATGGTAAAAAAATACATATAAATAAAATCTGTTACAGAAAAAATGAAATCAAGACTTACGTTGGATCACGCACTAACATTTTCGGCATCGAGATAAAAAAAATGAATACTCCGATAATCATGAAACAAAAACATGAAAAAGGCGTTTGAGCATTAACTAAAAAATTGTTTAGAATCTTCAAATTTTGCAAAAGTTTCTTTTTCTTAACATACTTCAATTTTCCGTTGAGAAAAAAAATCGATTTTTTTCAACCACCCCAATATAATATATACCAGGTGTGTAAGTATGAAACCGGAATCTTTGTACAGAAAAAACACGTTTATTGTAATGATATGATACAAAGTAACTTATTCAAAGTATTGTCCGTCGCTATCTATACATTTTTCCCATCTTTCTGGCAATTTGTGGATTCCGCGCCAAAAGAACTGTTGCTCTTTTGAGGCAAACCAGTCATCGAGCCATTTTCGTACATCTTCGTAAGAAGTAAAGCGCTGCTCAGCAAGTGCGTGTCCCATCGATGCAAACAAGTAGTACTCGGATGGGGCAAGGTCCGGTGAGTAAGGCGCGTGCTGAAGAATCTCCCAACGGAACGACTCTATCGTTTCCTGGACCTGTTTTGCTTTGTGTGCTGGTGCATTGTCATGCAGCAAAATCACCTTGTGTTGTCTTTCTTGGTATTCTGGTCGTTTTTCACGCAAAACTCGATCCAAATCGGTCATTTGTTGTCGGTAGCGTTGAGTATTGACAGTTTCCCCAGGTTTCAGCAGCTCGTAGTAGATTGCGCCCTTCTGATCCCACCAAACACACAGCATTGTCTTTCGTCCGTATCGGTTTGGTCTTGCCGTCGATGTTGATGGTTCACCCGGAGTAACCCATGACTTTTTGCGCTTAGGATTCTCGAAATATATCCACTTTTCATCGCCAGTCACAATTCGATGGAGAAATGACTTTCTTTTGAACCTGGCGAGCAGCATTTCGCATGATGTTTTGCGGTTTTCCTGCTGTCTTTCGTTGAGTTCATGTGGAACCCATTTCCCCACCTTTTGTATCTTTCCCATGGCTTTCAACCGAAGAGAGATGGCTTCTCGGGTCACCTTTAACTGATCCGCCAGTTGTTGTTGTGTTTGAGCGTCGTCTTCGTCCAACAAGGCTTGCAGGTCAGCGTCTTCAAACTTTTTCGGTGGTCTTCCACGTTCTTTGTTCCTCACGTCAAAATCGCCACTTTTGAACCGTTTGAACTACTCGAAACACTGTGTTTTACCGAGAGCATGCTCACCAATCGCCTCCACAAGCATTCGATGTGATTCGGCTGCGGTTTTCTTCAGATGAAAACAGAAAAGTAGTGCTGTCCGCAAATCGTAATTTGTTGGCACAAAACTCGACATGTTTATCTCTTATAAACTAATGCTACTGAATGAAACTCGTGTTATTGTGAGTTGGAAATCTTTGTCGGATATCAATACAATAACAAGACACCGCTGACGTGATGTGTCGGTAACTGCATCGACATCTAGCGCCACCTATGGGCAAATTCCGGTTTCATACTTACACACCTGGTATATATATATATATATATATATATATATATATATATATATATATATTTATGTGTGTATGTATATACAATGGTCAGAAATATGTAGGGTGGGTTTCGAGAGAGAAAATTGTCGGCCTTGTCCCGGAAATGTTTCCCGGAGCTTTTGTCACGTACTTCGAAAACACGTACACTACTTTCTGGAGTGCGGTATACACACGCGGTGTGAAACTACCCCGATGCACGTACATGTACTTCTTGCCCCCGTCAGCGGGACGTGATTCATACATCATCATCATCTTCATAAAACTATACGAGGCTCGTACAGCACACGCTGCTCACTCTGTAACCGTACTGGTTTTTTTTTCCATACGTCTTTGAACATTCTACTCACGTAGCATGGGCAATTCGTCAAGAAAGTGTTGAACGAGCGTCGAGAGGCGAGGAGGTTTTTAAAGTGCTAAAAAATTCAGGCTCGATACGTTTTGTCGAAGAAATGCCGAGGAATCGTTGCTGGAAGTGCATTCGGATGTACTGATTTGCTTGTTTGGGTTTGTTTGGATCATGTTGGGCTGGATGGGCACACCGAAATTTCCGTGCAAATAGGTCATGTACAGAGGTCTCGTATCAAGTGCCAAACTGCTCCCCATCTCCATGCGCAGATTATAAAATTCGTTGCACTCTTCTTGTTGTCAGTGTACACTGGACACTCGCGTTGTTGGACGCAGTTGTATCATACGAATGATTCAGGACCTCGTGGAGGGCGGAGGCAACGAGAATGAGGAATCACAAAAAGATGGGAAAAAATGACGTTGAAATTTTCATCGTTGAAATGCAACCAATTGCTTCCTCCCATTTTCGTTTCTTCATTTTTATCGTTATCCAAATAGTATAGTCGTGCTGTTTATTAGAATCGGGAAAAAATAGAAGAAGGCTAGTTTTTTGACAGGTGATTTTGTAGGTGCCGCGGGTGATAAATCCAAGTTTGCCTCAAAATCGGGGTGTAGGGTTTCTTTTTTAAGGGGATGAAAGGGGATGGATTAATGCCAAACTACAACCCCCACGAGGTTGGCGCCGGGAGGCAAAATGTTCAGAAAAATCCGGGCTTTATTTTGGTCCGCAGCGCTGAAATCGTGGAAGTTCATTTTGGGGATGAAAAAGTGGGGTGAAATTTTAAAAAATCCGTTTTCATTCAATAACTTTTTAGGAAAAATTCATACAATTTTTGTTCAAATGGGAACGCTGTAGCTTTTAAAAACACGCGTCGATCGAGTATTTGATCACCCCTCTCCAATAATATCTTCACCCCGAAAGGAATTGTTGAAGTATAAAAAAAAAAAGTTTATTGAATAACTCAAAAACAATCGATTTTTCGGCGATGGTTTAAATGTACGAAATGTAGAAAATAATTTTTTCCATATTCTCGTTTCTATGGACCACCCTTGAATTTTGCTTTTTCTAACCCCTCTCAGGGGTTGAAAATTCAAAACGAAATTCTGGGAAAACTATTGACAGAAAATGAAGAGATATGAGTTTGGCGCTGTAGACAAAAATATAGCTGAAATTCAGGCTACAAATTCTTTCACGGCGGCGAATTCGTGCGGTCAATAGTTTTCCCAGAATTTCATTTTGATTTTTCAAACCCCCAGAGGGTTTGGAAAATCAAAATTCAAGGGTGGTCCATAGAAACGAAAATATAGAAAACATTATTCTCTACATTTCGTACGTTTGAACCATACCCGAAAAATCGATTGTTTTTGAGTTATTTAATAAACAATTTTTTTTGTGTATTTCAACAATTTTTTTCGGGGATGAAGATATCATCGGAGAGTAATGATCAAATACTCGATCGACGCGTCTTTTCGAGGGTGACAACGGTTCCGTTTGAACAAAAAGTGTGCGATTTTTTTCTAAAGAGTTATTAAATTAAAACTGATTTTTCAAAATTTCACCCCCTAAATGAACTTCCACGACTTCGGCGCTGTAAACAAAACTAAAGTCCGTATTTTTTTCCTCATTTTTTCTCACAGCGCTGACCTCGTAGGGGTTGTAGTTTGGCATTAATACACCCCCATCTCCTTTTATCCCCTTAAATAACCCTACACTCCGATTTTTAGGCAAACTTGGATTTAGCACCCGCGGCACCTACAAAATCACCTGTCAAAAAACTAGCCTTCTATTTTTTTCCGATTACGGGGTCTTTCAGCGACAGCACGACTGTACTAAAAGCCTTTTTTACAAATTGAGATCGCTGATATCTAATAAGAATGGGTTGACACGGTTGAGTGATTTTCAGAGCTGAAATCAGCTAAATAAAATGAAAGCAATTTCAAAAAATTAATTTTCGCTGCATTCCAACGGTGCAAACTGTAACGCCCTAAAAAATATACAGGGTGTCCGAGAACTGAACGCGTTTCCTGAAATGGGTTGGGGGTGAAATTCTGAGTCGATTGATATAAGCATGTGTGGGTCTCGGATCAACCACTGAGTTATTATTAATTTTTTAAGACGAGCCAATCAGGTGCGCCCGATGAGCCGGCGTACGTCGGTGAGCGATACCAATCGACTCAGAATTTCATCTACAACGCCCCATTTCAGGGAACGCATTTAGTTCTGGGACACCCTGTATATAATTTTGTACGAATATTCGGGGCGGTCCGAGCACACAAAGAGAAGATCAAGTGTTCTTTGCTCGCGATCTAAATTGTTCGCTGCTCGTAGCCCGGGAAGAGAGAGAGAGAGAGAGAGAGAGAGAGAGAGAGAGAGAGAGAGAGATTTCTCGATTTCTGTCTCTCACACACACTCTCTCTGGACAGAATACATTTCCATTCGTAGCGTTCTCGCCCGCAAGTACCAAAAATACATAATGCGATTATTATGCTGGAAAAAATGGTGGGGTACGTGAGTTTGCTTGTATCCTTCCGCGATACAAAGCCGGAGAGAATGAGATTACGTTTTTTTCTTTCATTCTTGAATATCCTCCCACGAAGCAAGCTTTTGTTCCCCCGCGGATGTAGCTGCACTTTGGAGAATGTTATTTTCAAAAATTTCAATGGAAATTTCGTTCGGATTTTTTTTAATTTCGCTTTAATTTTTTTTTCCATCATCCTTTGTTTCGCAACGTCCTGTTCACTTTTGGTCAATACTGGCGACTCCCACTTTTCCAGATGACCAGGAAATTTCCACGATCTATTCCCACGGCCACTCTTTCCTAACGCGCTACTGTATTGCATCAGCAGGAGGGCACAGGGCAACTGCGGAAAACCCGTGCAGACACTGGCGCTTCTTTTTACCGAGTTTCAGTGTGGTCACCGTCGGAAAATCGATGAAACCGTCTCCTGCTTGACAGTCGGCGCCCGCGCCAGTCACGCGGTCACCCATCCGAGTATTGGCCCTAGCCAACGCTGCTCGGCATGGGCGATCGCTGCAGCCGAACACTCTTGGCGTATCGGTCTCATTTTCGTCCAGTTAATGAAGTAGCACTGAAGCACGTCCCGAACCGAATTGGCCAAAACCCGAGTGGAAAACGTAACTCATCACCGCGTAGCCACTACGTAGTAAAGTGATGTTTCGAATCGCCATTAGCTAGCCGTTTTAGCGATTGACTACCCAGCCTTGTAACACGTTGGTCCTCTAGCGACTGAATACAAAAAATTAGATGGTGGCTGGATAGAAAGAAATATCTCACGGCTGTATTATATTTCTGACCTAGCCATAGCCTAGTTTTTTCAGCTAGCGACTGGGAACAAAAAATTAGGTGGCGATTAAATTTAAAAAAAAAATTGCAGCTATACATTTATATTTTCGTGATTTTTTTGCACATTATTTACATCATTGGACCCTTTTACGATATTCTTCGTTGTTTATTAAATAGGGTTATGATATTTGTGCTGTAAACATATTAAGGCGTTACCCCCACTTGTAGCGCAAAAAAAGCCTTTTTCATGAATTTTTTTAAAGAAAACTACAAAACTTTTTTAATCGATCAATATACCATCTTAAAGAACACATCTTGAAGAACTTTCAGTAATTTTTTTATTGAAAAATATTACATTGTTTAGTGGCAAATGGCCGTCAATGAAATAATGTTTTTATATACACGGTTTGCGGTGACCAACATTGCGGCGAAGTGGATCATCTGAAAAAAATGCGGATGGATTTAATCAAATATAAGTATAAACTAGTCTTAAATCGAAGGATTTTAAAAAATGTTCATTTTTCACAAAATGGCGGACAGTCAAAGTTAATGGTTCGATTTTAACGAAAAAAATCGAACGATTAAAGACTACATTTTTATGTATTAAATAAGCATGCAAAATTTCAAGAAGATCGGTTCATTAGTGTTTGAGTAATCTTGGTCACCGACTTCAGAAATGCCATTTTGAGAAAAACGCGTTTAAAGTTTCAATTTCAGTTTACACGAAGAAAATATTTTTTTTTTTGTAAACTTACATAAAGTCATCTATTCCGGGCCCATACTTCTGTATGGGCCCGGATACTTATACTTCAAAAAAATGCAATTAAAAAAAACGAATTTTTTTCAAAATCGCACGTGGGTGTAACCTCTTAACAAATGTAAATAACATTATCGGATCAATGACTCAATTGCGTTCGCATTGAGAGCGATAATCGCATAGAATTACATAACCTTAAATTGTATTTGTCCGATCATTTATTCCGGCTAATGCGGCCGCAGTTAGCTAGTGTTGGCTAGGTCATGGCGTCATGCCCCCTTGAGAATTGTTTTCTTTTGCAACGCCATCTAAAACTCAAGTTAGCTAGCCAGCCATGAGTCTTTCGCTTGATGGAACTACACGCAGTCACATAACCTCACTATGTCGTTTGTGACCAAGATCAGCTGGGCAGTGACTAGACAAGGGCTGGATAACAAAACATTCAAAATATTACTAGCTCATAGCGAGCCAACCATTGGTCAGTTCGTACGAGCTCAATTGGGGGAGCCAGGTACTAAGTCGTAACTAAGACAGGCTAAAACAATTTCTACTCGGGAATCGCTGGATGAGTTTAGATATTACGTACTTTTAATCTTTCTGAAAAAAAAAAGATTTAGCGTTTCAGTTAAAGCTTGCTCAACATTTGAAATATGGTAGTACATTTTGGCACGGGAACGGAGTTTCATTGAAGCATAATCGGTATTGAATTTGACGAATATAGGTGAGTGCCTCAACATCCTATGAAAGAGAGTTTTTTTTTGGAAAATTCATCCAAATGGAATCAAGAAGTAAAAAGAGAAAGAGAAGCAATTTTATCGTTCGCACACTGCCTTTATTTCCTTTCCGATCTCGAAGATATCGTTAATGCGAGCAGCGACACACACCGACCTGCCAGCACCGAATGGGAAAGGTTCAATGCGACCATCTGTCTCACTGATGGCAACAGCTAATGCTCGATCGAAGTACCGCAATGCGCTCAACGAACACGCCCGGATCTTCGTCTCGTTCACCGCGACTTGCTTTCCGTCCCAAGCACAAGAAAAAACACCGTAATTGCTACCCTCGTCAGTGACCCAATTCTCGTGCTCAAATCGAGGAAACGGAATTCCAAGTAAAAATTTGTGGTATTTGATCCTCGATCCAAGCTTTCCTAGTTGGAGCTAAGTTCGCGGACTTACCAACAGTTGTCATCCGTTTTCCGCGTCACCGCCACTTCTCGCATTTTTCCATTCACTTGCCGGTGATACTTTACGAAAAAAGATCGCCTTTTCGCAAATCCCCGAGAGCGAATTAAGATTATCCTGAGAACCATCATGCTGGAATGTTGCGGTTCTACAGGATCAACTTGGACTGGATAAGGCTGCGTTGGAGGTCTTCCCGCAACTTTGCTATCCATTGCTTGGCACTCAGCCACATTGCTGTGTTGCCCGATAGAGGCGTGACGAGTATCGGGGCAGGCCAAACATGTCCGTTAAGAAAGCAGCTAGGTCTTCGCGGTCGTGAATATATTTAATAGAAAATGTTCCTCGCACGACTGTGGGTTCAGCTGATGGATTGGATCTGCTTGGCGGCCTGGCTGAACTCGTTCTTCTACCATCGAACATCCATCCATCATCTTCCTTCAGAATAATCAAAACGCATGCCGACAATGCTGGGTCGAAAAAGCAGCCTTTGGTTTTTGAGCTTGATCCTGACGAGGTTGAAAGCACTTCCCAATGGAGCGATAACTGGATCAATGAGGCCTTATGTTCCCTTCAATCTGAAACGAATCATCATTCTGAAATCCAGTCTGCAGGAGGAGTGCGCCTCCTTTTACAGCTGGCATTCCGACTCCCATTCAATGTTGAACCACCGTCCAATATCAGAATAGTAGTTATTGGTGCCTCATATAACTTTTGAGGCTGCTTGGGGTTGGAAAAGGAGGGCATTAGATCCATCGGTATCCGATGAATATGAGTCTCTTTGATTCGCTGATTCGGCAGGTTGACATCACTATACAATCTGGGTTGTGACATTTTTTGGTGCGTCGAAATTTTTGCAAAAACGCGATTGGATAAAAAAAACTGAGTCGGGACAGTTGAGCAACCGAAGATCAAGAGAGAGTGTGTTCTCCAATTTGGAAGGAGCTTCTTTCCGGTGGGCATTGATTAAATTTCCCAAAGCTTTAGGCCTTGCTGGGCGTGAGGTAACCACCCGGCAAGGGAGACTAAAACTCGCAAGGCTGTTTTTATTTCTAATAAACGTGAGCCCGAAGGAAACGCTGGTTGGATTGGCTTGTATTTGGGGTTCTTCTCATGGTATGAGAGCGAAGAGGGGTCGTTTGGCAAGAGGGGTTCGGGGGTTAGTCGCCATTCTAGCCTTGAGGGTGATGAGTCCGAGGGTAGCGTTACCAATGTTACCCAAGGCAGTATTCCCCTTGGCTCGTGTAGAAGGCATCCGCCTGAGAATTCTACGGACCATGATATCGGCTGCCTCGATCAAACGGGACTACAGTTTGAGCCTATATCCCAGTCCCTGGTACACGTCCTTTTCCAAATGGAGCTTCACCGCTCGCCCTCCCGTTCCCGCCAAACTAGTGGTATCTCCTTCGCCTCTTCCGGTTTCTAGAACATCACCATTCCATTTTGCTTGCACCTTCTCCATTCAGCCTTGTTCAATTGATCATCACCATTGCATTTTCCTTGTTTTTTCTTTCCTCCCGTCTTGATCATCACCATCTCAGTTTGTTTGTCTCCTCTATTCAAACTATCTCCAGTTCTTTCTTCTCTCGTTCTCTTGATCGCTCTTCGCGTCTTTCTTTCTCTCTCGAGCCCAGCTAGCCCCATCTGTCTCTTATGCTTGAAACTGCTTCCAATTTTGATCCCGACGTCATATAATCGTCCAGAGAAGCTTAGCATCATCGGCAGTGAGAGCGGTAAACGTTTTCTCAGATGCCACGTTAGCACAGTTGGACAAAGTGCACTGCTATATCCTTTTATCGGATGAGTGAATATTCCTTCACCCTCTGATGCCCGCATTAGCGATCGTTCTTTTTTCCGCCCGAGTCCACCCAGTACGAGGGATTTAGGGGGAGAATCGTAAAGGAGATATGACGAAAACTCGTTCCAACTTGAATTTCCGGCGAGTCTTGTCGCAACGCTCGTCGAAGCTCGTCATTCTAGTGTTCAGCGGGTATTTGATTGGCACTTTGATCACTGCTGTGATCAAAGACGACACCAATGGACGACACAAGTGTCCTAGATGTTTCAACTCTAGGCGATTCTTGCGTTGCCAATTCCGGACGATTGCTTGAGTTGCCAAATACCGAACTCTCTTTTCAGACTCCACAATCAAAGAGCACATATTTCGATCGACGCCATAGTGTGTGCAGAAAAGAAACGCTCCACTGGCAACCATCCATCCAAATTGAATTGATGATCACGAGTCTTTGTAATCCATTTGGGTGCCTTCCCCTAGTCCCAACCCCAAACAGTGAAAGACAAGCAATCCGATAAGTTGTTCCGAACGCGAATCTAAAGAGCCACAGAAATGACGCCCCCAGCTCGATTATTCTTTGATTTACGTTCAAAATCAAATCACTATTTCTTCACTCACTTTTTCTTCACAAACACTCTCACGTTCCTACCTACGATGATGGATTTCCCGTCGACGGATTGCACTATATTTCCGTCTCGAGTCCCTGCACTTTTGTCGTAATCGAGGATCAATCTCTTTCGAGTCTAGGGAATATGCCTTTAGGAAGGAAATTTAAAAACACTAAAAATACAAACGCTGAAGAAAATCTCTAATCCAAGGATGCAGACTTCGCACCTTGGAATTGGAGAGCTTCTCGAAGGGTACTCAGTCGATGGTAGGAATATCGGATCGAACCGGATGCGAGAGGGACACGTGAAAAGGCAATGCCCAGGAAGGCACGACATGAACTTATAGCCAACGGTAAAATCGGTGTCGCAGCCTGGCAAGTTGTTAAATTAGGCTCGACCATTACGACCCTCGTATAACTGTCCCTCGTAAACTGGAATTCTCCTGGGTATCCAATGTTGGTGACACACTTATATGTCGCTTTAAAGCGCTCCTTCGACGTGACATCCTTTCGCGCCCCACGTCTCGCCAGCTTTTCTCCTGGTAATACGACCAGTTGCAGCCAGCAGTCGCATTTGCAGACCGCATCAAAAGGATCGCGCCAAGAGTCTTGTTCCTCTTGTTCCCTCATTGTGAATCCTTCGACTTCCGGTGTAAATACGGACACTCTTGGTGCACATATATACAGGTATATTGATCCGAAGCTTTATACCCAGTGCTTTATACAGGATGTTCCGTTTAACGCGGCCCTCTAGTTTCTCGGCTGTTTTTTACGGGTTTTTCAATAATTTTTTACGGGCAAAGCATCGAAATAATCAATCTCATTGTTTTTGCATAATCTTTATTAACATTTAAATAAGCTTTACAAATTTTTTGAAGTCAAAATATATAATAGAATAAACGTTATAGTGGCCGACAGGAAGACATCAAGTAAAAGAGGTGCTTGACGGTGACCAAGATTGCGGCTGTTCTGCTTATCTGAAATAAAAAAACCAAACGGCATTTTAATCTTCATATTTAAGACTAGCGATTGAACTAGAGTGAATTCTAAATTACAAAAATTGACTTTTTTATACACTTTTGAAAAATTACATTCTATTTTTTACTCATTTTTTCTTGAGTTTTTCGCTCGTACAAAAAAAACTATCGAAGCAATCATGATAATCCTAGTTCAATCGCTGGCTTATAACATATTAAAGATGCTGTATAAATTTGAACAAGATCGATGCAGTAGTTTCTGAAATATCGTGGTCACCGTTTTGAAAAATGGTGTTTCGAGAAAAACGCGTTAGAAAGTATACCTGCTCCGTTCCAGGGCCGTAACTTGTGAACGACTTCGAATATCGAAAAATCCTTTGGCACAAATTTTCTACACATGTTGTAGATGTGATTTATGAAAAAAAAATCGATTTTTTCGACCCGAGAAACTAGAGGACCGCCTTAAAGCGACCTAACCCAATATCTTCGAAACTGTTGATTCTGAAATGTATTCCGGACAAAAGTCGAATGGTTCGTGAGTCGAATTATAAATCAAAAGTCAAAATTGCAATGTCTGGTATGAGGAACTCTTTTTTTACATATTAGGTCCTAGAGATCCCAATATGTACAAAACGGTTTCAATTAAAAGTTGTTTGTTTTAAGGAGAAGATGGGAATGTCAATTTGGCCTTGGGTATAAGTGCCAAGGCCATGTACGAAATTTTTTATTGGAACCCTCATTTTTTGTTTTCATATGGCTTATCTTGAGATGTTTTGAAAACCTTATGGATAAGTATTTTTTGACGGAGTACCCACTTCTTTCATGACATTGAAGCTTGTCGTTGGAACGGAACGACAATTAATTTTTGTTTCAGTTGCACACATTTTAGATGATTCTTCTTAGAGATTTTCCTCAATTTGAAATTTAAAAAACCCTTTGTATAATGATGAAAACAAAGAAATGAGAAATGAAGAAAAAAATCGTTGCAGTTCGACGATGCAAACTCCACGTCGTCTTTTTTCGCTCGCAGGGTTTTTTCAGTACAATTCTTCCTTTCTGAAATATAATTCCTCCGCACTATATTCGAGACACCCTGCATATATAGGGCTACTGGGTATTGGTCACGATTGGGTGAAAGGGTTGTAGAACATGTTTTCCGCTATCAAATAACGAACTCTATGCAAAAGTGAACCATTATCGAGATATTACTATTTTATTCATTTTTTAAAGTCACGGGTAGGCAACTTTAAAAATGAATAAAAAACAAATTGTTTCATGGAATCAAACTTTTTGAATATTTGTAGTTTGAAGACACAGCAATAAAGAACTATTAACAATAAAATAAGAATAATCTGCAAACATTTTTAAATCAGGGGTCTACAACTCCGCAAGTCTAATAGTTATTCTTATTTTCCCGTCGATAATTATTTGTTACTGTGTCCTCAAACTATAAATAATTTAATAGTTTGATTTCATACAAGGGCTGATTAAATTAATTTTTATAGTTGCCTATCTCTCACTTAAAAAAATAGACCCTCCAGATATCAGTATATATATATATATATATATATATATATATATATATATATATATATATATATATATATATATATATATATATATATATATATATATATATATATATATATATATATATATATATATATATATATATATATATATATATATATATATATATATATATATATATATATATAAGGCAAATCGACGACTTTTAGACCCGACCTCTTTTGATTTGGCCGAAATTTAAGGATGGTATTGTTTACTTCTAAAAACGCTTGTGTGATTTTTTCATTTTTTTACATAGTCCGAAATCTGTAGTCAATTTTTGAAAAAATCGACTTTTTTTGTAATGTCTCGTCTTAAATCGACTCTTTTTTTAAATGTTAACTTTTAATTTAAATTTTTTTTAAATAAAATCGACTTTTTTTTTAATTAAAAAATTTTTTTTTTTAAATCAGAACTTTCTGCAAGTTTGGCCACATAAGGTCTTTTTTCGTCAAATTTTTTGTGGTAAAATGTACTTCATGAACATTTTTTCTTTCAAACATTCAGTTATTTTCGATATAACTTTCTAGTTTTTTTTTAACACGAATTTTTTTACGTTAACCTTCTTCATTTTCGATTTTTTTGTCGTAAAAAAAAGTAATAAATTTTGCTGTTTGGCGCAAGACCCATCGTGGTGAACTTTTTCTTTCCATTTTTTTTTCTGAATTAAAAAATCCCTATTCTTGATTTTTTCAAGATTTAGTTGTTTCCTATGATTCAATAATGTCAATAAATAAATTCTATGGCTTAAAACAATGCAGTGTTCTATTTCATTTAGACTAATGTTTTGCTCAGAAATTTCACAAGTAGTATTTGAACTTACTGCTCAAATTATTAAAAAATATTTTAAATTATTGGAAAACTCTTTTAACATGTTAACATTACATACAAAGTATGTAATATGATAGAATTAACTATTCAAAATTATGTCGTCAAACGAAAAAGCTACATTTTGAAAAAATCAAGCAGAAAAAACTTTCAATTTGGAAAAAAACAGAAAGAATAATCTTACCACGATGGGTATTGCGTCAAAGAATGCAAAATTTGTCAAATTTTTTCTGCGAAAACAAATCGAAAACCAAAAATGTCGAATTTTGAAAAATTCGTGTTTTTTTTATTTCAAAAAATTATTTCGCAGATGACTGAATATTTTTTTTTATAAAGTACATTTCAAAATAAAAAAAACTTATTTGGTTAACTTTTCAGAAAGTTATGAGCACTTGAAAAAGAACGTCGTTTTTTTCCGAAAAATCACTACATATTTCCGATTATGAAAAAAAAATTGAACAACCACACAAGCGTTTTCAGAAGGAAATAATAACATATTTCAATTTCAGCGAAATCAAAAGGGGTCGGCTCTAAAAGCGGTCAATTTGACGTAAAATGCCTCATGTACTTATATATATATATATATATATATATATATATATATATATATATATATATATATATATATATATGGGCACAAGTGTGCTATCGTGCCTCGGGCCATTAGGCAATCCGGTACGTCGAAATAGAGATTTCATAGACCTCACCACCGTCCGTTCAAAACTTGTTCCCGAGAGTTCACGTGTCAACGAATAAAGCTTGCCTGCAGCGGAAGTAAGACCGTACGACATTTTGGCAGCGATATAGCGCGCGCCCACCCAGCGTACGAACGGGAGAAATCGCTCTCGATTATTCAAAGCTTCCCGCTTCATTCGAATGGTCGGGTCTCGCGTCGAGAAGAAGACCGAGGAAGAACTTTCTGTAATTATTTATGCACAGACCATCCTTCCCCCCCCCCCTGCCTCGGTCGGTTCTTCGCCACCGGCGCCCACGTCCCTATAGGAACCGAGCAATGAGAATAAATCTCGTTGATGGGATCGCAATCGGAATTTCATGTTCTCGGATAAAAGTTTTGGGAACTGCGATTGCCCGGATATCGCGATTCAAGCTGAACAAAAAAAATTGTTCAGTATTGTGGAAGGAACACTCGGGATTTTGCTAACGTCGTTATTGTTGTTGCTGTGCATATAGTACGGTTGTTTCTCACAAGACGAAGTCATGTCTGTTCTTATTTTCGAATTGGACAAAAAAATCCTGCTTTTACCCGTGTAGAAATTTGAGTCGGGAAAAAGTACTGCCCCTGATCTGCCTTCCCTAGATAATACCAGGCTCTGGTCGGGTCTTCCACCTTGGAATACGTTCGCAATGTAACGGGTCAGAGGCTAGGTCGCGATGTATCCCGGCCAGGAGACTGTAATTTCCAAACATAGAGGGTAAGCCGTAAAAAACGAGTTTGCGATCTTCCCGGTTTGTTCCGTGGGAGGGCCCGGTCGGGTAAATCAGACAAGGGAAGTCTGGTCAGGGCTGGACACAAAGTAGGCAATGACCGGTCACATTTCTGCACGGGTAGTCGAAAAATCATTGCACATTCGTATAATTGTATAACTGGTGCATGAAGACAAATCAGGGCACGAAGGCACGTTAGGCTATTGTAAAAGTCAGTGTATGAAAAAATGGAGTAGGGTAGAATAAATCGTGGCTTAAGGCGTTACCCCCACTTGTAGCGCAAAAAAAGGCCTTTTTCGTGAATTTTTTTAAAGAAAACTACAAAACTTTTTTAATCGATCAATATACCATCTGAAAGAACAGATCTTGAAGAACTTTCAGTAATTTTTTTATTGAAAAATATTACATTGTTTAGTGGCAAATGGCCGTCAATGAAATAATGTTTTTATATACACGGTTTGCGGTGACCAACATTGCGGCGAAGTGGATCGTCTGAAAAAAAAATGCGGATGGATTTAGTCAAATATAAGTATAAACTAGTCTTTAATCGAAGGATTTTAAAAAATATTCATTTTTCACGAAATGGCGGACAGTCAAAGTTAATGGTTCGATTTTAACGAAAAAAACCGCCGTTTTTTGGCTATAAAACGGCCATTTTTTTTCGAAAAAAAAAATCGAACGATTAAAGACTACATTTTTATGTATTAAATAAGCCTGCAAAATTTCAAGAAGATCTGTTCATTAGTGTTCGAGTAATCTTGGTCACCGACTTCAGAAATGCCATTTTGAGAAAAACGCGTTTAAAGTTTCAATTTCAGTTTACACGAAGAAAATATTTTTTTTTGTAAACTTACATAGAGTCATCTATTCCGGGCCCATACAGAAGTATGGGCCCGGATACTTTTACTTCAAAAAAATGCAATAAAAAAAATCGATTTTTTCAAAATCGCAAGTGGGGGTAACCCCTTAAATTAATCAAACGTAAAACGTACTTGCGCCAAAAAACAGGTCGATTAATTTTTTTTCAGATGAGAGTATTGGGATGACGTAGTTGGGATTTTACACACAATCAATACATAGTCTAGCCATGGTTGAGATTTTTTTTCAGTTGCAGTTATTATTATTTAAGCAAAGTGCCGCTGCTGCTGCACGGCCAATCGGCGTGGGTGGTTCTGGTTAGCAGGGTCATCTGAAAATGAAAATAAAAAATGTACTTTTAGTATAATAATACTGGCGTATGACAGGATACTTTTTCGAAATTCTAAAAATCACGAAAATGCCAAGCTGTAGGAAAAGAAGTTCGATTTTCGACATAGAAAACAACTTTGAGCCTTTGTTATCAACAAATGGTATTTAAACCGTATTTAAAAAATCACCTAGTCATACAATAGAAAATGTTGCAAACTATTCTCCATTCGAATTTGAAGTGAATCGGACGAATAGATTTACAGTACGACTTACGTCGTGTCATAAAACATAGTGTTCGAGAAAAACGCAAAAGAAAGAGAAGTAAATCGCAACAGAAACTTCACAAAAACTGAGCCTTCAAAAAAATCGTCATAATTCGGTTAATTATTTAAATTTCTTTAACAACTCCATTGAAAATTAAAGTAAAGGCCCTAAGCCTTAAAACCATGAAAAAAAAACATTCAAGTTTATGCAGGCTCCTTGAGTAGACTCAATCGTGTTTTGGCTTCACGGTCTTTGTGCCGGAGCCTACAGAGCAGGCGATAAATCCCTCATATGATAATTCCATCGTTAACATTCTGTCAACGCTTTATCACATTTGCAATGTTTTCATGATATACAAAACATTTTAAGTAACATTTACAATATTTCGATAATGGTCAAAATATTTTCAATAATATTTACCATATTTTGATAATATTCAAAATATCTTAAATGTCATTTACAATATTTTTATATCTACAATATTTTCCGAAAATGTGCTTACAAAACGATGTTCAAGTTTTCATCGTTGGAATGCAACCCAAATTACGATTTTTTTATTTACTCCATTTTCTTTTGGCAAATCTTGGCTACGAAAATCCCTGAACAATTCTTCATTTAGATATCTATAATCTAAATTTGCGTAAAAGATTTTGCGAAATCCGGAAAAGAGAGAATAAAAAATAATAATTTTCGTTCTATTCCAACAATGCAAACTTCAAGAGCATCGTACAAAGTATCACCATTTCGTTTGGGCTACTTTGTCAATTGAAAGTAACGACAAAAGTCTCTAGGGGCTCCGAATCAGGCAAATTTATCCCACGTAAAAAAAGGACCAATGTAAAAAATAAAAAAAAATAAAAAAATCAGAATAAAAATAAATCACAGTGTACAGCAAGGATCCGTCTGCTCCCCGGATGAGCAGTACATTTTTCGATTCACATTCGAGTCTTCAAAATTCCGACCATTACGACAACGTGCGCTTACGAGCGGCTGCGTCTCGAGTGCACATTCGAAATGTGATATTCGAAATATGATCCTGTTACACAGGAACAAGCAAATACGTAGCTCAACATGCCGACCGCACATCTGCCTACCAATTGCATATGTAGCACAGCCACATCTAAAAATAAAAAAAAGATATATTTCCATGCATGTGCAGAACCAAGTATATGTACGCGTACGTATATTTCTCCCGTGCTATCGCGGTACACTCCATTGTCCGTGGGCCGTGAGCTCGCATTGCAAAGTGCCATAAATATTCCACTCGCGTGTCGTTCGAGAGCCAATTTTGCCAGGCCAGCCACTAAGACGTGTTTTTTCTTCTTTTTTTTCAAATTTTCCACGTTTTACATTTCACACGCCGAGTATTGTTTGTCCCTCGTGTTGTAAGAGGAATTTTCATAAATATACCGGGTGAGTCAGCGTAAATTGACCATTGGGAAACTTTTGTAAATATCGATTGTAAGCGAAAGAGCTGAAAGACGAAAGGATTTGTCAATATCGACATTTAGGATGCCTCAGATTTTCGTGTCGATCGTGGAGAAAGGAGAACCGTTGGGGTGCAAAGCCTTAGGAGCCTCCGAAGCTCGGGGACAGTCGAGATAGATGAAAAAATGAACTTTTTGTAAAACTCGATTTCAAGATGTCTGGTCGAAAACTTCTAGAAGTGCTGATTTTGGACTAAAGTCAGAGACAACACTTTCTTTGTGAAAATCAACATTTTGGATGCCTCAGTTTTTCTTGGCACTCCATACAGAACGCCAATTTTTAGTCGATTTTCTTAATTTTTTTTGGAGGGTACGGAAAGTATATATTTTTTCAAGGTACTTTTTATTGCATAATTCTAGTTTTCAAAACGATTTTTGTTCCTTGAAAAAAGTTAAAAATGGTAGAGATAAAAACCACTCGCCGTGAAAATGTCCGGAAGGGAGGCCGAATGTGGTGTACACTCCAGCACCTCGTAGGATTATTTAAAACAGTCTGCGCAAAGAAATTGATTAGTATATGTGGTCACTCGGTGAACCATCGATATTGGAAAAATAATGATGACTGGCTAAAGGTGAGGCCTCGGAACAAAAAAGTTGATTTTTTCGAAAATTATTTCAAACTTTGACCCAGCCAAAAACGTGTATTTTGATAAGTTTTAGTCGGGCTTAGGTTCATCAATGGTACATAAGTGTCATGATAACGTGTGCCAAATATGAGCTTGATCCGTCGCTTAGAAGCTAAAAAAGGCTATTTTCATGAATTTTTTCGATAGGTTTATATTATAGATATTGATATAAAAGTTGTTACACTTAATTGATACACTTTTGAAATATATTTAAACATTTTTTTATGTATTTATGTAACCCAAACAAACTTTAAACGCGTTTTTCTCGAAACAACGTTTTTCGACAGCTGGTTGATGAAATCTTCGAAACTAGTAAACCGATCCTTATGAAATTTTAACCACATATTCTTTACAACTATAGCTATAGCGCATATCGAGGATTTTTTTTAAATTTTAAGATTCACTATTTTTTGCCAAAAACGGTGAAAAAAACCGTTTTTTTGTTGTTTCGAAAGATGTCCGCCATTTTGTTATTTTTGCATATGTGAAAAATCGTATGATATGCGCTATAGCCATTGACATATTGAATCTAAAACCGTTAGATTTTTCTGTGTCGGATAATCCATCTCCGAGATTTCAACAACAGCGCAGACCTACAATTTTCTTAGGACATTTTTTTAACTACCATTTTCGTCTATACATAGTGACCTAAATAAATAGTTTTTTTTTCCAATATATTTCGAAAGTGTATTTATTAAGGTGGGATATACGTTTACAACGATCGAAAAATCGATTTCTTTTTTTTTTCTTCGAACGATAGAACTATATATGTAGAATATTTTTCTAAAGTTTCAAAGCGAAATTGGAAAAACTTCAAACGTTACATCCCGTCAACGCTGTGCTTCACCGCTCAGATTCGGAGCAGGCGTGAACTTCAAACGCGTTTTTCTCAAAACTGCATTATCGAAATTGGCGTGCAGGATTACTCAATAACTATTAACCCGATTGAGTTGAAACTTGGTAGAAATATTGATAATATTGGTACCGTCTACTTGACGAGAATTGTTTTCTTCATTTTAATTACCGTCACATAGAAACTATACATGTATTAACTGAAAAAATGTTTGAACTTTTTTGTAAATCAAAGTCTACGGGAAAAAAATGTTTTGTATACTTAAGGCGTTACCCCCACTTGTAGCGCAAAAAAGGCCTTTTTCATGAATTTTTTTAAAGAAGACTACAAAACTTTTTTAATCGATCAATATACCATCTTAAAGAACACATCTTGAAGAACTTTCAGTAATTTTTTTATTGAAAAATATTACATTTTTTAGTGGCAAATGGCCGTCAATGAAATAATGTTTTTATATACACGGTTTGCGGTGACCAACATTGCGGCGAAGTGGTTCATCTGAAAAAAAAATGCGGATGGATTTAGTCAAATATAAGTATAAACTAGTCTTTAATCGAAGAATTTTAAAAAATATTTATTTTTCACAAAAGGGCGGGCAGTCAAAGTTAATGGTTCGATTTTAACGAAAAAAACGGCCGTTTTTTGGCTATAAAACGGCCATTTTTTTCGAAAAAAAAAAAAAAATCGAACGATTAAAGACTACATTTTTATGTATTAAATAAGCCTGCAAAATTTCAAGAAGATCGGTTCATTAGTGTTCGAGTAATCTTGGTCACCGACTTCAGAAATGCCATTTTGAGAAAAACGCGTTTAAAGTTTCAATTTCAGTTTACACGAAGAAAATATTTTTTTTTGTAAACTTACATAGAGTCATCTATTCCGGGCCCATACTTCTGTATGGGCCCGGAATAGATGACTCTATGTAAGTTTACAAAAAAAAAATATTTTTACTTATACTTAAAAAAAAATGCAATAAAAAAAATCAATTTTTTCAAAATCGCAAGTGGGGGTTACCCCTTTAATATACTATCAAAGTATACCTAAAGTTTGATAATTGTAGAATAATTATTTCTTTGTTTAAAAAATCCCTCAATATTGCTAATTTTTTTCCTTTCGAAATGTATACCCCGCCTTAAGTGTAACAACTATTGTATCAATATCTATAATGTAAATCTATGAAACAAATTCATGAAAATAAAAGGTGACACCCTTCGATTTTGTTGAAATTTGGATATGTTATAAAGCACCGAAAAGTAAGCGATACGTGTTTTTTTTATCGGCGGAAAAACGGTTTTAAGGGCTGAAACGCACCCTCAAAAATGGGGATGTTTTTCGTTTTTCGTCGATAACGTTTTAACAGTACGAGATGTTAAAAAATTTCAAATTGCACCAATGTTTATTTTTTTGTGCACTGTACATTGTAGATGAGAACGATAACGTTATCGCCGAAAAACGAAAAAACACCCCTATTTTTTAGGGTTCGTTTCACCCCTCAAAACCGTTTTTCCGCCGATAAAAAAAAATACGTATTGCTTACTTTTCGGTACTTTATAACATATCCAAATTACAACAAAATCGAAGGGTGTCACCTGAGGGATGTTCCTTGTTAGCTACTAGTCAGCTATTCAAGCACCATATAATAGTCCTTCAGCTTCCTCGTAATACCATACTTCTATGGGTGTAGAAGCGTTTCTAACAGCTATTCTTGAATAAGCGACTCACCTCTCTACATGGTGCCTACACTTGCGCGTAGGGCTCCAAACGGAGCAGAGGTGAGTCAGGCTCAAAGGCTCTCGAGACGTCATTTTTGAGTATTCACCAAAATCACTAACTGCACTAACTGCATCGTATTCTACAGATTTCAAACTATAAATTTAGGCAATAACAAAAATCATTTTTTTAAAGCCTCGATATGGAGTGCTCCCCTTAAGGCGTCACCCCCACTTGTAGCGCAAAAAAGGCCTTTTTCATGAATTTTTTAAAAGAAAACTACAAAACTTTTTTAATCGATCAATATACCATCTTAAAGAACACATCTTGAAGAACTTTCAGTAATTTTTTTATTGAAAAATATTACATTGTTTAGTGGCAAATGGCCGTCAATGAAATAATGTTTTTATATACACGGTTTGCGGTGACCAACATTGCGGCGAAGTGGATCATCTGAAAAAAAAAATGCGGATGGATTTAGTCAAATATAAGTATAAACTAGTCTTTAATCGAAGGATTTTAAAAAATATTCATTTTTCACAAAATGGCGGACAGTCAAAGTTAATGGTTCGATTTTAACGAAAAAAGACGGCCGTTTTTTGGCTACAACACGGCCATTTTTTTTCGAAAAAAAAATCGAACGATTAAAGACTACATTTTTATGTATTAAATAAGCCTGCAAAATTTCAAGAAGATCGGTTCATTAGTGTTCGAGTAATCTTGGTCACCGACTTCAGAAATGCCATTTTGAGAAAAACGCGTTTAAAGTTTCAATTTCAGTTTACACGAAGAAAATATGTTTTTTTGTAAACTTACATAGAGTCATCTATTTCGGGCCCATACAGAAGTATGCGCCAGGATACTTATACTTCAAAAAAATGCAATAAAAAAAATCGATTTTTTCAAAATCGCAAGTGGGGGTAACCCCTTAAGTGCACACCACGAGCTGCTTTCAAGGTGAACTCCACTTCTTCAAATAGACCCCCATTTTCAACCTTTGCTTTCACCTTTTCTTTTGAAACGACACCATTGAGCTATCGTGACCTTGGGACCACCATGAAATACGACAAGATTAATCAAACGAGAATTAGCTCGAGGCGAATAATGAACGAGCTATTTCCGAAGGCAAATAATAATGTTTTATTTAACAACGCTTTCAAAACGTTATCCTTCAAGGGAGGACACCACTGTGATGAACCCAAAAAAGGTAGTTTTTTCTCTTTTTTTGTCTATTAGATTATTTATGTGGGATTTGGAAAAAACGGTATGTTATTGAACATACATTGAACTTGATTCGTGTACATTTTTATCTAAAAAGTAAATTAACAATGTTACTGGGGTATAATAAAGCCTCTGTATAAAAAATGCGGTCCAACGGCCGGATGGATAACTTGACAATGGTTGGTATGAAAAATAAAAATAAACAAGTTTTATAATCTATACCAACATATTTCTCCTTGAACGTAGCTGTTTTTCGAAAAAGATCACAAAATGGCGGGCATTAAAAAAAGTGTAATTTTGGCGAAATTTTTACTTATATTCGGGGGCTTAAAAAATACTAAATACGAAACGGCTACGTACAACAATAGCTATTAGAATTATGAAAATTTTGTTTTTTTGTTACTGAAAATCGGACAACTATGGCGACAGTTATAATTCTGGCCAGGTATAAAAAAAACGTAATTGAAATTTTTCGTATACGTGAATCGTTGCACTACCTGCTTTCACTGAATCGTCTGTAACTTGGTCAATTTTTAATAATTTAACTTTTTTCCCCATATTCATGAATATGTATACTAGAGAGGCACAAATTTGAGCTCTTTTTTTCCTTCTTCACACCTTCCAATTATTTTCTTTAAGGAAAACCAAAAAATCTTGCAAAAGCTGCGAGCGGTCAAAAAAATATTTAGAGGTCAAGCTTCCCAAAAATTCAAATTTTCATTAAAAAATCGATTTTTTTCCGTTCACTTCTCACCCGTGAATTTTACGCTTCATAATTTTTAATTATAAAGCGTAAAATTCAATGAATTATTAGTCAATGGATGTCAAAAACAATTAATCGTTTTTCTTCAGAAACAGATTTTTCAAATTTACCACACACTGCTAACCCAAAAATTATAATCTTTGTTCTCATGAAATAATTCTTTGAATCTCTTGTCCTAAATATTTATTGGCCGGCTTGAGCTTTCGCCAGCTTAATTTAAAAATTATAAAGCGTAAAATTCATGAGTGAGAAGTGACCGAAAAAAATCGATTTTTTTAATGAATATTTGAATTTTTGGACGCTTGAGTTACCTCTAAATATTTTTTGAGCGCTCGCAGCTTTTGCGACAATTTTTTTGTTTTCTTTATAAAAGATTATTGAATGGTGAGAAAAAGGAAAAAAATAAATCTCAAATTAGTGCCACCGTAATGTATACTTTGAGACAATGCAAAAAAGTCGACTTTTTTTACCTGTCACAGGGGTGTCCCGTTTTAACGGGGTAACATTTTTCGCCGCGACTTCTGAATGATGAGTGGACACTTCGCAACGTCTCGTCTTCGAGTGTCAAATTTCTGGGTACTCACCCTGTATATATATGTACACACATCCTTGTATGCATATTTACGCAAGGGCGTCATGTCTCGATCCAATTAGCGAGACCACTGGCTGGTTCTTAAGCAAGAAGAATGAGCTTTTGCTCCGGGTAAGAAATTGCCCCAAGCGTGAATACGTAATGGTATGACCGACATAGAAATTTCTCGTTGGTGGTTAGACCGGTTGTATTTCTCAGTGGCGATGAGAAGCTTGGCAAGGGAGGGCTCCATAAGCCGAGGGAGCACATTCGAACGTGGAACATTTGCCCGAACGATTCTCTGTACTCGATTTCAATCCACGCCCATTTCTCAGCGTTCGCCTTAGGTTCGCCACTCCACGCTCTCTCTCTCTCTCTCTCTCTCTCTCTCTCTCTCTCTCTCTCTCTCTCTCTCTCTCTCTCTCTCTCTCGCTCTTTTTCTCCTCGCCTCCTCCTCCCTCAATCGTAAAGAACATTCGGAAATAGCACTTTTTAAGCTCGTGCCGAGGATATCAAAAGGTTAGCGGAATAATCGACGAAGCCGGAACGAAAAAGCTTCGTGACCGCTCGTTGCATTTCGTTCTGATTAATTCATCGGGAGAAAAGTGCGGAATCGAAGAAAGCTCGTTTACTTGACAATTATCACGAGCTGTTCGCCGAGCTTTACAATTGAAGAAATTCTGTGGAACTCCCTGGCGAATATGGCCGGGGGCCTGATTTGGGTTAGTGATTTTTTTGCCCCCAAGAGGTTTGATTTCGCCAGGAATGTGAAACGAATCAGCGTTCTGTCAGGTCGAGAAACCCAGACGAACCCGATCAAAGCTCTTTTTAGTGAGAGAATTTGAATCCTCATTCGGACCTGTAGAATAAAAATCATTACGTATGTTAGGGTGCGTCAATGAGAAGTGAATTTTTTGGGCCTTCCACCTTTGATGACAGTTGGAACTTGTCTGCACTGGGAGGAAGCAAGAAAGAGAACTTTGGCAACCAACTGAAAAGGTTGTTTAGTTTATCGTTTTTCCATTCCGCCCCTTAAGATTTGTTGCCAACCCTCTCACGAGAGGCGAGAAGACACCATTCCCAATTGAAGTAAAAAATGGAAAGCTGATATTCCATTTGGGTACATTCTATCTAAATTGACAGATGGATAGAATGGACAGTATCTTATTTCAGCACATCCTAATGTATTGTGAGCTTTTCGTAACATTTTTTCAATAAAAATTCCGAACCTTCACCGTCTCGATCATGGCCTATTTGATTGTTCCAAGCAGTTTAGGATGAACACCAAAATGTCGCAAAACAGCTCGCCTGGATTCAACACATCTTTTTGGCTCAAAGATCCGACAGGTTGATATCAGGCTGCAAATCGTTGACTTTTTTTGCCACCCGGAAATTCTGTCGAAACAAAATTGGACCCAAAATAACCAAATTGGTATTTTGAAATGAGATGAGACCAAGATTGGACGCAGCATGATCAAATCAGCATTCCAATATCCTGGGCAATCAAAGAGAATTCCCGAGCGCAGCTGTTCGTTACTCGACCAATGGTATCTGTCGCGAATTTCAGGGCTGTTCAGAATCAGACCTTCGACATCCTCATTTCGAAGGTAAAGCACGAAGCTGTCCGGATTTCCGACCCACCGCTATTGGACTCCAAGAATCAATAGTATCGGTAGCCCCGATTAGCCTCGGAGCACACGTCAATAACGTCAATTCCGGTCAGGGATGTGTCGGCAACGTCAATAATCTTTGGAGGATACCTTGCCCGTGTACATCGGAGGACAGTTTCTTTGTCTCACGCCATCTCTTCCCATCACACTTTGAAGTCAACGTCGATTCCACAACCTCAAATATCGCTGAATCTCAAACCGGTCAACTGTCAGGTTATCGTCCTGTTTCATTTATTTTTCGCTGAGTCTGTTATGTCCTCTGACCGAGTATGTTTCCACCGCACATATTTCGTGGACGGAGCTGATGACCCAAAGAATCTTCATTGTCAATTGAAGGCCGACGTTAATGGGATCTCCTTGATTTAATAAATTCTTAATAATCGTTATGGCGACCGTTTGTTCCGTAACGTGTTTGGACGTTGCTCGGGCGTATCGCAATTTCTGTAGGAACGAGGCAAATTTATATGACGTTAGGCGCTTTTGCAGGGGCAAGGATTACAGTCCCGTTGGCGTTTATGCTCCCTTGGTAGTAACAAGGAGGGTTTCCGCAGCTCCCTCAGTCCCTTTGGAATGGTGCTCCTTGAATATAAATATACAGAGGAGGTTAGTTTGAACTTGTTATTCCTAGGAAATGTTGGTTACCGGCACATGTGGCTATCTGCGGGAAGTTCTTTAGATTTGTTTCTAATGTTTCCTTGATTTTGGGGATGGGATTATTGTAAAATGTCCTCCGCATTGGGTGGTTGCTTATGAAACCGCTCATTGTTGAGCGTGATAAAAGATAGTGGTTCGGTAGCGAATCGACGAACTGGTTTGTTCAAAGCCTTGCCCATTGGAACAGATAATCTTGGCCAATCTTTCGGTTAACGGTCGGATTCCACGCAGGAAGAATACGGCTTCTTTATAGACACTTCCGTCATCTATCCATTTTTTGACTTGTTCGTACGAGGTGGAGTGCTGAGTTGTAAACGACTCCTGCATTGACCGGAACAAATGGTAATCGGAGGGAGCGATGTTTGGGTAGTATATCCGGTAGGGCAGGATTTTCCAGTTCACTCCTTCTGAGTACTTTTTAACCGGTTTGGCAACATGCAGCCTGGCATTGTCGTGCTGGACAATCAACTTGTCATAGCGATCCTCCCATTTCGACTCTCTCCTCGTACAGAACTCGCTTCAAGGTCATCAGTTGCAAGCGATAATGATCCCCAGTGATGGCTGGGTACTTCATAACCGGTTGAGCAGGATGCAGCCTGGCGTTGTCGCGCTGCCAAATCAAATTGCCAAGGCAATTCTTCCATTCCGGTCGCTCCTCGTGCAGAGCTCGCTTCAAATGCATCAGTCGCAGTTGATAACCATCCCCAGTGATGGCTAAGTACTTCTAACCGGTTTAGCAACATGCAGCCTGCCGTTGTCGTGCTGCATAATCAACTTGTCATGGAGATTCTCCCATTTCGACTCTCTTCTCGTACAGAACTCGCTGCAAGGGTATCAGTTGCAGTCGCTAACAATCCCCAGTGATGACTGAATACTTCTTAACCGGTTGAGCAGCATGCAGCCTGGCGCTGTCGTGCTGCAAAATCAACTTATCAAGGCGATTCTCCCATTCCGGCCGCTCCTCGTGCAGAGCTCGCTTCAAATGCATCAGTCGCAGTTGATAACCATCCCCAGTGATGGCTAAGTACTTCTAACCGGTTTAGCAACATGCAGCCTGCCGTTGTCGTGCTGCATAATCAACTTGTCATGGCGATCCACCCATTTCAATTGGTTTCCTGCGCTCCTTGTTGTCCATAGAGTTATCACGACTTTGGAAGCGGCGAAAGCACTCTTTGAACCCTGTTTTCGATGGAGCCTCTTCGACATACAATTCCTCTAGAAAACGATGAGTTCTCGCGGTCGACTCCTTTGACGGGAAATAATGACGCATAAGTTGCCGCAAATGTGATTTGTTTCATAGAAAATTTGCCATTGTGAAGGCAATCGAAATACCAACACATTGCCAACTTTTAATTGGCGAAACCAGTGTACCCAACGCCATCTTTTGCCAGCGGGCGGTTTCATATGCAGCTATCTAATATACAGATAATTACATTTATTCAGTAGGGATTTTGGATCATTGAGTTCCAAATTCGAGCAAGTGAGGCTACTATGACGACGGTCCTCGAAGTCAAATGTCTTCAACATCAATTTTCACTATATATATATATACATGTGTGTGTGTGTCTATGTGTATATATATACGTATATGATAGCTACCTATCTACGGCATGCATTGAAACCATGCGCGTTTTGTCATCGAGCCTTTTTGTTCGACTTTCGAGCATGAAAAACATCCCTCTTCTATCTCCCCCCCTCTCTCTGGGTACGTCCATTGCAAGCAACACGAAGACCCGAACGCTATGCAACAACGAGCGGTGGAATTGCAACGCGAGCTTCCCTTCGGCATCGTCGTCCATTCGCCATCCCCATTTTCTAATCCACCATCGCGATACCCACCTCCACTTTCCCATCAACCTTTTTGCTACCTCGCTGTTTGTCTATTCTCTTCCCTCTCATTTTCATTTTTTCTGCCGCATTTTTTGCTCGCCCTTTTTTTCTTCTTTTTTTCTCCCATCATTCCCTTTTCCCCTTCGTTACGCGACTACCCTTAACTTCTTATTTTCTGCAATCTTCCCCTACCTGTCCCTGCCTCGTTCCACAAACGCCAGGGGCGACAGTTTCGAACGACGACAATGCGCGCTTCCCGATTCTTCTTTCACGCGTCGTCGCACACGCGCGCACACACATTTTTTCGTTGTTCTCATTCGAGCAGGCTGGGGTCCCTAGAGCCTCGTGCTCTTTTCGCTGTCATCAGTCCAGTGGAGAAATTCACTCGCGGACGGTCAGCGGAACGCGCGAGCACACTCGACCGTCCCTTTTTTCTTCTGTTTTCTACCGGTTTTTTCTTATTTCGCCGCCAACCTGCGTGCCCGAAACGTTGAACTCGATTTTTTTTCTAAACTTAAATCCACAATGTCCGAATTGTACGATTTTATCAGACAGTGTTCCAATGTACGTACCTGGCGGGTCACTGGAAATCATACGGTCGAAAACTCCTAGAAGTGTTGATTTTAGACAGAAGTTCGGCGACAATGTTTTATTTGTCAAGACCTAGTCTTAGGATGTGCCTCAGTTTTCAAGTGCAGACGTCCAGATGGTTCCGAGGTCAACTCCACTTTTTCAAATAGAAACCCCCATTTTTAACACCCTCCTCCACTTCTTCTTTTGAAACGACACCAATCGTGACCTTGGCATGACCTTGGGATGATTTTACCGTACGAAAGAATTAATGAAACGAGAAGTAGCTCGAGGCGGGTAGTGAACGTGCTATTTCTGAAAGCAAATGATAATGTTTCGTAAAATACGGAGTAATTTCCCGTCCGGTTATCGGAAGAATGAGCGTATGTTATTCGTCCGGATAGCGGCTCAGTTCACGCCGTATTTCCAGTAGCCGTGCATATTATTGTGATACGCGTAAGCTAGTATCTTGACCTGCATGTATATAATTGTCCGGATAGAATGTGTTAAATTGTTAAACAAACTATCCGGACGAATAATTTACACGTATTCATCCGAATAAAATCTTTATAATTGTGTTTGGGTTTGTTTGGTTTGGGTTGGTGGGTTTTGTTTGGGGCGTTGTACAGCTTGAACTGAGCCGCTATCTGGACGAGTAACATACGCTTATTCGTCCGATAATCGGACGGCTAGCCGCAGTGTATAAAATAACGCGTTCAAAACGTTCTTCATCAACAGCGTAACATTTTTCAATACGGTTTCTGAATGATGAGTGGACATTCTGCAACGTCTCGTCTTCGAGTGCGTAATTTTAAGGGGTTGACCGTATATATATGTATGTTGACGTATAGTTACAAGACTACGCCAGAGGCCCTCAACGGCTTTTGCATCGCCTTGACCGTATACCTATATCTTCTATTGATGTGCCTCCTCCCACCCGTTCCACCAATGGAATTCGTATTCCAAGCCACGCACCATCTCTCCAGTTGGCTAACCGGTGAGATCTCAGGGGTGAAAGAGTTCTTTGAGGTATACGCTTATACGTCATGTTCTCATACTCCATCGATAGTAGCCAACGCCGAGACCCACGAGACTTCCGGTGGTTGACTTTGCCCCTCTTCTTTTGCAGCTCCTCATTCGTCTTTCGACTCTTGATTCCTTGAATCGCTATCTTTGCTCGTGTGATCCACATAAACACACAACTTTTAGCAACACTACGTCCATGTTGGCCGGATCGTCATTGCCAATTGGAACTCCGCATCTGTGGGAACTTGGTCTTGACTGGGGTGGCAGTGTTTGGGCTTGTTACTGGGTCTGCGTCGCTCAGTTCCACTTTGGATCCAATCCAAAGACAAGTTCCTGTGACGCCATATTTGTTGGTGTGATCAACACGCACTTTTGGCCTAACTACATCCATATTGGCCGGGTCGCCATTGCCAATTGGTTGCTGTTGGAAAAACGTCTGCGTCGTTCAGTTCCACTTCCATGCCAGAGCATTCTTTTGATTCCAATCCGAAGAAGCTGGATTGGAAGTTGAAGAACCTATGAGCCGTTCCGGGAATGCCATCTTAACCGGTGTCATCAACACTTTTGTCCAAACCCAAACCAATCCATGCCGGCCCCGCTTCACAATTGTACCAGTATTAGAACTTTACGCTCTCCCCTGACCACTCTTTTGATTCCATTTCAAAGGGAAGTTTAGATTGCAATCAAGGGAACGGCGATCGACGTACTTCTTTCTCCCCTCTCTCTCTCTCTCCTCGTACGAAACTCGTAAAACCTTCCAGATCTTATCGCATCGATCACCTACGGCCGTTGCACAATCGCCAACTGCAACTCTACACTTCAGCGTCACGTGTCAGGTGAAAGCCTTCCGGGTCTTATCGTATCGATCACCGCGTCCCACTTCGCGTCAGTGCAGGCCAGTGCTTTTCGACCCGCAGACATTGGTCGCATGTACCAGACTGACAATCGACGAGTAGTGACCGCGTAACGAGATGATGTGCGAGAGAATCCGCGCGTTTGCAGCCGTCATTCGGTTGGAACGGCGATAGAGTGAGACGCCCTGAGGGCTCGTTCATCCGTGCGTGGAATAGCCGATTGGTGAGGAGAGTGCGGCGAAGCTCGAGCGGGTAATATGCGGTGGCGCGGGCCGTTCGTTCGGTACGGTGACACACCTAATGCAAAAGGATAAAGGATTATGCGCGAGGACGGGGGTAGCGCCCCGTTGGGAAGCGAGAGACCGATACCTTGATGCGATGTGAGCTTCGTCATGAACTACCCTGCGACCAGGGATCCGCTTGGCTCCAGGTCGCCGGGATGCTGCTACCACACGTGGAACCCCCAGGTATATCCACCCTGCAGAGTTTGCCTGAGGCCGATGCTGACGTCGCAGCAACAGTGTCCCCTCCGCGTCGCCTCGAACGTCCCGCCGATACGTCAATCCGCCGGCTATCAGCAGACCCCACACGTCGTAGATCCTCACGACGGACAAAATCCGTTGACCGGTGGATCGACGGAAACTGGGGCAACCGCCTGTCACGAACACCATCAACAAATATCACATCAGCATCATCATCATTATCATCAGCAGCATCAACATCATTATCAGCCTCAGCAATCGCGCTCGGCCGAGACCACCCCCACTCCCTTCAATCGTTTCGACTGGCGATCGTCTTCCGCTACCGCCGGAAGTGCCACTAACCCGCGTTATCACACGCATCCACCCCCGCGCTCGGCCGGCTCACGCTCACCACCGATCCTGACGCATCGAGAACCCCACCAACATCATTATCATCATCAGCATCATCAGCGTCACGATCACGGTCGCGAAACCCGTGATGACAGCTCGATCGGCTTGTCACGGCGAGCCACCTCGGCTCCTTTCGTCGCGATCGCCAGACCACTCGTACCACCCGCCCTCGAACCTACACATCGGTGGATCGGCGAGGAGACCAAACGATCCCTACCGAGCCACGTTTACAAGTATTATCTCGCACATACCAAGGAGTATCGCCGACAGAGTCAGAAGGTAATTGCGCGAAAGAGGAAATGTTACGCGTCGTTGTGTTATCAGGTGGATTAGCCAATGTTTATGTACAGGTGGCCCGAAATGGGACGGTCGAAAGGAACAATCGAGTGCCTCGTAGGGGCTATACCAGTGTATACGCCGAAAATTTGGGTGATTTTCGGGAATTTTCTGGAAAAAAAGTACTCAATTAAATGTGTCGGAAAATTGAGAATATATTTGGCTATATTTGACCTATATTACATAATTTTTTCATGGAAAAATATTGATATCCAAGCGACTTGTGCGCTGCCTTCGGAGGCGCCAAAAAAAAAGTTCCTCCACTGCTGACATGATTCCGGCCGATTGAGTAGCTGAAACCGAAAAAGGAAAAATGTCGTTAAACGGGAAGGTATTTTGTGTACAATAACGTAGGATTTTCGAAAAATATCAAAATGTAACTAAATGGCGTAGTTATGAAAAAAGTCTGTTTTCTTGCCTACAAAATGGTCGTTTTTTCAATGCCAAATCGTCAATTTTCATCCAATCAAAAATATCGTACGTCATTGTAGAGTAAATATATTCAAGAGTACTCAGGTCAAATTTCAAGATAATTGGATAATTGGTCTTTGAGTCGCCATGTCAGCAAATTTGAAAAATCTCATTTCGAGAAAAAGACCTTTAAAGATTCAACTATCGATTTGTGCAAGATAAAACGATTAGAGATACGGCCTTGAAATGTTTAGAGGATATCCTTGAAAGGATAAACTGGCGAAAAAAGCAAAAAAATCGATTTTTTGAAAATGTCACACTGGTATAGCCCCTTAATAGCTTTGCGAATCATTCACATGCTTGTTCTACGATGTTTTTCAGTTTTCGAGAAAAAGTATTTTTTAAATTGATTTCGGGTTTTCTACTGGCATAGGTTTTTATCTTTTGTTCTCTCTCGTGTGTGCATTTTTCTCTTCGGAGTTTTTGAAAGCAATTTGGAGTCATTGAGATTAGTATGAGTATTTCTTTTTATCACCTGAACTTTAGTGACTGATCCTCTCAAAACTATTTTTCAAACTGAGGAAAAAAATCCAAGGCATCAACGTTAGCGTAAATCGGTCATTTATTTGTTGCTTGACAATGCACTTCGTAACGATGACACAAGTAAAAAAAAAGCTTTTACTACTCAAAGTATCTAGCGATTTCCAGAGTATTTTAGTTGGATTGAGGGTTTGTTCTAAAAAAAATGATTTTTTAAAGAAATAAACTAAAAGCAGAGCCTGTTGCTCTGAATGAGTTTTCTCTAAAAAATACTATGTCTTTATTCAAAAAATACTATGTCTGCTCTAAAAAACTTTGGTCTGCAAAAGTTTATAATCCTTTTTTTTTCGAAAAGCCTTTGCATTCCTTTTTTCCCCGCTAAAAGTTTATATTTCTTTTTGCTCGAAAAAAAGTTGCTCTACAAAAAGCGTAGAGCGTTCTTGCTCTAACAACGTTTGGCTTACTGTTCAGTCGGGTATTTATTTATTTCTCAAAAGTGCAATTTATAACGGTAACACAAGCAAAAAATCGCGCGGAAAGTACATACGCAAAAGAAAAAAAGAAAAAAATGCTTCCCGTCGAAAAGTTAAAAATGTCGTAAAGCATGCACGGGGGCGATTTGGATAGATATAGATACGAGGCATCTAGATTTTTTTGTACGTCACTTTTCGGGTCACCTTGTATATAGACAAACGCTGAATCACTAAAAATTACGTACTCCTCAACGAGACTTTGCATAGGTCCAAGTAACATTCGGAAAGTGTATTTAAAAAAATATCAAGCCGTCAATGAGGTATATTTTGAGCACTTCGTTTAAGGCGTTACCCCCACTTGTAGCGCAAAAAAGGCCTTTTTCAAGAATTTTTTTAAAGAAACTACAAAACTTTTTTAATCGATCAATATACCATCTTAAAGAACACATCTTGAAGAACTTTCAGTAATTTTTTTATTGAAAAATATTACATTGTTTAGTGGCAAATGGCCGTCAATGAAATAATGTTTTTATTTACACGTTTTGCGGTGACCAGCATTGCGGCGAAGTGGATCATCTGAAAAAAAATGCGGATGGATTTAATCAAATATAAGTATAAACTAGTCATTAATCGAAGGATTTAAAAAAATATTCATTTTTCACAAAATAGCGGACGGTCAAAGTTAATGCTTCGATTTTAACGAAAACAACCGGCCGTTTTTTGGCTATAAAACGGCCGATTTTTTTTCGAAAAAAAAATCGAATGATTAAAGACTACATTTTTATGTATTAAATAAGCCTGCAAAATTTCAAGAAGATCGGTTCATTAGTGTTCGAGTAATCTTGGTCACCGACTTCAGAAATGCCATTTTGAGAAAAACGCGTTTAAAGTTTCAATTTCAGTTTACACGAAGAAAATATTTTTTTTTTGTAAACTTACATAGAGTCATCTATTCCGGGCATTAAAAAAAACTGCGTTTCAAATTGCACTTCAAAAAAATGCAATAAAAAAATCGATTTTTTCAAAATCGCAAGTGGCGGTAACCCCTTAATCAAAACTCTCGTCCGCTTCCAGAAATCGCACGTTTATCGCACGCGCCGATCTAATACCCGATTTATCATTTTCTTGTCATGTCAAGGTCATTCCAAAGTTATAGCATATTGTTTTTTTTTCTTCAAAATATAGAAAAATGATTTTAAAAACAGCGACACAAATTTTTGAACAGTGGCATTGACCTTGAAATCATAGCGGCGCTTCTGATTTAAAAAAAAACTAGGCTTTTCGAAATATACATCTAGGAACCTTGCGAATTTTGTTTCTGACTTTTTCCGTCCAAAACCAAGATTGATGAGAGTTTTCAAGTGTCTAATTTCTAGTGACTCGCCGAGTATATATACAGGGTGCCGTCTTATGAATGGATAATCCTGCAACTGTCGATATGTCAGATCTTGTCCTACTATACAGGGTGGATCAATAACTATTAGCACCTTGGATATCTTCGAAACTATGAGGTTCACAAAAATATTTGCTGAAATGAAATTGCATAGTACGAAAGGGGCCATCCGATAGCGATAATAATTTTTTTTTTGCAGGTGGAGGTACTGCGGACATTTGAAGGTCAACTCCATTTTTTAAAATGGTTCGGTATGTTTTTTTCTGTATCATGAAAGAGGAGCTTAAAACGAGTTTAACGACCTACAACATAAGGTCATTGAAGATCATAGAAAGTACAGACAGGCGATAATACTTACAGTTTCGGTAGTAAATAAAATTACTACGTTTATAGTAAGTGTTCGAAATGACGACCATTAATATCAATGCGTACTTTATTATGTACGTTTACACATTTCTTAGACAGGTACAGAAAGTACAGAACGGCGATAATACTTACGGTTTACTTCACTGAAAATAAACACTGTTTCAAGGACACTTCAATAAGTTTGCAGGATAACATAAACATGATAAGATTAGTATCGATAAATCGGTCAATCGAGTACAATGTATCGGTCGAGTAAGAACAGGTAAGAAAAATGAAGTTGACCTTCAAATGTCCGAAGTACCTCCACCTGCAAAAAAAACTATTATCGCTATCGGATGGCCCCTTTCGTACTGTGCAATTTCATTTCGACAAATATTTCTGTGAACCTTGTAGTTTCGAAGATATCCAAGGTGCTAATACTTATTGATCCACCCTGTGTGTTGAAATTTCAGTCTAGTAAAAGTACCATGGTTCTCGAGATTTTTGGCTTGATGTTATTTTTTGAAAAAAATAATCTGCTTTTAGTTTTTCGCATGCCATTTCTACAAATGATATGAATCGGCTTTAACTAAGCAACTTTTTAAAGTAATTGGCACGGTATGCGTAGTACATTTTTTTTTAATCGCAGGCTATAAAAGTCAGATGGTCGAATTGGTTTGTACGAAAATTCTGCATAATATATTTTTTCATAAAGTTTTCTTAACATTCAAGGTTGAAAAGAAGACCTTTCTAGATGAAACAAATAACCCAGAGTGTTATTTAAAAAACCGGGTCCAAGCAAGTTATCATTTGTAGACGAGGCATGCGAAAAACCAAAAGCGGAAGATTTTTATCTCGAAAACCGTGGGACTTTTACTGAACTGAAATTGCAGCATAGAGTAGGACTTGATCTGACCTATCGACAGTTGCAGGATTATACATTCATAACAGGGCATCTTGTGTGTGTGTGTGTGTATATATATATATATATCCTTTGTATATATAGCCTTTGTAAAGGGATTCGCGCACATGAATCGTGTGAATTTCTAAGGGTTCATATAAACTTAAAGATATATTAAAAACTATAAAATTTCGTAAATATTTGTGAAATGTGTTACCGAGCTTTAGCGAAGTTAATAGTCTAGATTCATTAATACGGAATGTGTATTATGTGCACACGTAAAAGTACATAAATAAATGAATACACACCATTTATCTTTTATACAGCAGGATATATATATATATATATATCACACATATGTGTGTGTGAGTAACTATACTGTCATACTGTTGTAACACCGATTTTGTGAGCCAACTCTCTCTCTCTCTCTCTCTACACACACACACACACACACACACACACACATACACATTTATATATATCCTGCTGTTTAAAAAATAAATGGTGTGTATTCATTTATTTATTTATTATTAAATTTAAAGAAATTCAAATTACATTTCTTACTAATCTAAATTAAATTACTGTCTTATTTTTAGTAAGGAATATATTTATTACTGAAAATTGCTCGCGTGTCTGCGTGTACCCAAGCACGTAGTAGTCCTGATACGTTAGGCTGAATATTTTTACGCAGAAGGCGCAGACTGGCGGCGGTGGGGGCGGCGTTTGGTAAAACGCCAGACTTTTTCCAACATTTGGCTTCCGGATCAAAAAAAGTACGGAGAAGAATCAGAAGGGCCAGAAAGCCGCGAAGCTTTATTAATTCGATTGGCTCGTGGTGCAGGCACAGGGGTGCACTTCCACATATATATATATATATATATACATATATAATAGATTGACGAGGGTCAAACGTTACGTTGCTGTCTCGAGATTAATTTATTTATGTTCGCCTGACGTCTCCTGAGCCCCTCGCCGTTTTTTGCTCCACAAGGCCTATGAAGATTATGCGGGCCAAACTGAGAGACCTCCTTGCGCCAGAGGTGCGTTGTCTTGGCTGGCAAAGTACCCTTGGATGGAATGTTGAAATATGTATGTATCGCCATACATATCGTGATATATTTGTTTTTACAACGTCGAGTCTATCATGAAATTCGACTCTATCCGCTTAGGCGAAACTTCGAAATCTGATCGGCTGAGAACAAAACATCTGAGCGGATGAAGAAGCATCTACTGGAAAGTAGATTCGGCCGTGCCCGCTCAGACTTTTTCACGGCGATGGCGAAGTGCTCACACAGCTATAGCATGATTTTTTAATTGCTAATAATTTTATATATAATAATAATAATTATTATTATTATTATACTATATATTAACACTTATTATGATTGTTATTGTATGTAATAATAATAATTATTATTATTATCGTATATAACGATAATGGTTATTGTTATTATCATTAATAATAATAATAATTTATAGTAATCTGGAATAAAACTTCTGAAAAAATTCTTGAGCCGAGATGAAAGACGAATGGCATCGCTAAAAATCAATATATCCTCTTATTGAATTTTGTGCGTTTTTTTTATTGCGATTGAAAATCAGCTGGCAACAGCTTTGGAATAAATGTTGGCAAGACGAGGCTTTCGGTCCGAGACTTTGGATAACGTTCCGACCCCCCCCCCCCCTTTTCGTCCGATTGAGCTGAAACTTTGCACACACCTTCCTTTTTGTTTTAAGACAAGCCTTAAAGGGATTTTTGGCGACTCGCAATGGTTTTCGAGATAATGAATAAAAAAAAAAATCAACGCGCGCCGGCTACATCTATATTTGCCACGTCTCCGTTTTTATTTATATATGTTATCGCGCTCTTCGTTTTTTTTTCAAATCAAACAAACCCAAACAAACCCAAACCGAAACCCAAACCCAAACCCAAAAACTATTGGCGTCGCCAAAAATCCCGCCAGGGTTGTCTTAAAATATTAAACGAAAGATATGTGCAAAATTTCAGATCGATCGCCGAGGGGGGTTAGGAACCTCACCCGAGACTTTTTTCGAGACTGAGTGTCATTAATTTTTTCTGCACCTCTTGCTGAACGGTCACCCATCCTGGTAATGGGCCAAAGCAATGCTTAGAAAGCCCGCCACCTTAAGGCCTTATATACGCGATTTCGCAGATTTTCGAAGGTACTTTTTTAGACGCGGTTAAAAAAAATGACGCACATATCGACAATATTTTTTGTACAGAACATTTATGCACACCTTTAAGTAAATGTAAAAAAAAATCAGAAATATTAATAAATGGCGGAAGTATAACATAATAAAGCAATGTCTTTTTTTGCTCGCGCGTTGATGGTGAAAGTTCTCGGCATCGATGTGGGTGTCTGAAAAAAAATGAACATATTTATAATTGCATAATGAATGTGTCTCCAGTGTGAAACAACAATATTATTTTTTTTTAAATTACTTTAATAAAAATTCAAAACTTCAATTTTTTGTCGGTATTTTATTTTTTATATTTTGTTGTGTCATTGAAATTTTGGTTTCTGTGATTCACACCATAGGTGATGATACTAAGAATTTTTCGTGAAAATGGCAAAGCGATCTGAACCTTCGTTCAAGAGTTAGAACTTTCACAAGGTTCAAAAAAGTGAATTGTAGAAAAACGGCGTTGAAGTTGGCGGTCGGGCGCGACGCGCGGTATCTATTATAAATGCAATCTTACCTTATTTTTGGAATTTTTCAATTCCATATACCTTAAAATATTTCTAACCGTTCAGGCTAATGGAATGAAAAGGAATTAAAAAAAAATGAAAAATTTTCGCGGATATAAGCCCTTAAGGCGTTACCCCCACTTGTAGCGCAAAAAAAGGCCTTTTTCATGAATTTTTTAAAAGAAAACTACAAAACTTTTTTAATCGATCAATATACCATCTTAAAGAACACATCTTGAAGAATTTTCAGTAATTTTTTTATTGAAAAATATTACATTGTTTAGTGGCAAATGGCCGTCAATGAAATAATGTTTTTATATACACGGTTTGCGGTGACCAACATTGTGGCGAAGTGGATCATCTGAAAAAAAAAATGCGGATGGATTTAGTCAAATATAAGTATAAACTAGTCTTTAATCGAAGGATTTTAAAAAATATTCATTTTTCACAAAATGGCGGACAGTCAAAGTTAATGGTTCGATTTTAACGAAAAAAAGCGGCCGTTTTTTGGCTATAAATCGGCCATTTTTTTTTCGAAAAAAAAAATCGAACGATTAAAGACTATATTTTTATGTATTAAATGAGCCTGCAAAATTTCAAGAAGATGGTTTCATTAGTGTTCGAGTAATCTTGGTCACCGACTTCAGAAATGCCATTTTGAGAAAAACGCGTTTAAAGTATCAATTTCAGTTTACACGAAGAACATATTTTTTTTTTTGTAAACTTACATAGAGTCATCTATTCCGGGCCCATACAGAAGTATGGGCCCGGATACTTATACTTCAAAAAAATAGATTTAGAAATTTAGATTCAAAAAAATAGAAAAAAAATAGATTTTTTCAAAATCGCAAGTGGGGGTAACCCCTTAACACAGCGTGCAGCAATACCGAGCCGACAATTAACAATAAGCCTTGGAATGTTTTAGCAATCTTTCTCGGAACATTATCCACCACCGTTTTGTACGAAGTTTTTTTAAACTATCGTTAACACTCGACGGAGATTTTTTAATTTGCTTCGTTAATATGCAACGTCGCGTTCTCGAGAAACGACTGCAGTTCTTGAACTGTCAAGTAGAATTTTCCCGGAGTAGGCGATGTACATTGGCCGAGCTGTGCATTACGACGATCAGTTTGAAGTGGTCGAAGTTTCGAGTCGGTTCTCACCAGATAACTCCATCTTCGAAGGTTTTCAACGTGAATAGCTGCGAAAAAAATAATTACGACGGAATTCCCTCGTCGAAAATTAACACTTGACGCACCGAGAGAAAAGAATCCGCAAGGAAACACCCACGGTAAGGGATAGGGTAAAAAACTAAAGTGCAATTCATTCGCTGGAAAATTGTAATATAGTTGCATAGTCGGAGCATAGTCGAAGATTTCTGTGGTGCCTGAAGCGCAGAATGAAATTCCACTACGAGAATGTTTTTCTTTTTTTTAGTAATTATGAAAAATAATGACACTTCGATCCCGGGATCCTCGTGAAGCCTTCCGTTCTCAAAGTGTGAAAAAATTTAATGAATGTGACGATTTCCTATTTTACAATTAATTTTCCTACAATTTTGTATTTTAATAATTGAAAATGTATGTACGCACGTACGGTATTGAAAACTGAAATAGTTGAATTACGAAAAAAAATCAACTGTCAACTGCTAAAAATGTTGTTTATTATTATTAACTTTGAACTATTATTAATTTGACCATTTATGATTGATTTTGTTTACAATTTGATCATTTTTACGAAAAATAATATATATACATGATGTATATGAACGAGATGGGAAACGGAGCACAGATATGGCTTCGGAACGACCACAGGGATTTTTTTCTTCTTTCAGTAATTATGAAAAATAATTACGTTTCAATCCCGGGCTCCTCATTAGATTTTTCATTCTGAAACTGTGAAAAAATTTAACGAAATTGATTTTGTTTGCAATTAACGATTAATTTGTCCAGTCTTGCATTTTTTTAAATGAAAAATTTACAAACACACGTACACATTTTAAATATGAAGTTATCACATCGCAAAAAAAATTAACTGTAAACTACAATCATTTTCATTTATTATTATTAACTTAGACTTATTAGTAATTTTCCAATTGATTATTGATTTTCTTTTACAGTTTTTTTGTATTAGTGATATTTATGTATTTGTGTGTGTGTGTGTGTGTGTTTTCCTATGTACATTTTTAAATATAAAATTGTGGAACTGGAAGATAATGTCCACTGTAAACTATAAAATTATCGAATCATTGCAAATAATTTACCCGTATCTATGGGTGTACTATTATTGTTTGATAATTCATTTAAAATTCATTAATACATATTTTTTGCATCATTATAATTTTAGTTGAAAAAAAATCATATCTACGTATACATATCTAGATATACCTCTGTTAGTAGTTTTAATTTCTAACCTTAGGAATGTTATAAATTATCAAATTCTCGATGCATTATATTTTTTTCCCATCAACCCAAACCCATGTGTACATAAATATATGAGGCATTCCACAGGTTTCCAGCAAGGTCAAAACCCTCACTATTTTTCACGGTCCTGCAATTCTTTTGTTATCAAAAGGCACCTACTAGTAGTGCCTGTGATTTTTTTCAGACTTTTTTTATGAGTCCTGCTCCAGATATCTCAATTTTTGAAAAATGAGAATCAGTTTTTAACTATATGTACCTTAAAAACTATGGCCCAGGCAAATAAAATTGTGGGACAAAATATTTTTAATTTTGAACGAACTTTTGACTTTAACAATAAACTTTTTTTTTCGTACAAAAATTCTATAATAAATGAAAAAAATCGATTTTCAAAAAGTATGTCATGTTTGATTTTGCTCTAAATTTTTCTAAATTTTCTGTTGTTAGTGTAGACATACAGAAAAAATTGACAAGATGGGCCGCGAACTGGTATAGAAGATACAGGCTGATTTGCATTTTTTTTAAATCTTTTATATTGATATGAATTGGATCATTAATTGGGAGAAACTTTGAATTTAACATAAAAAAATATATCAAAGTGTTTTGTATGTTATAAGATTGATTTTTTCAAATTTTCAAATTTCCCGCCCGAACGACGCGACACCGGCGGCAAGGTCGGAAGTAAACGTTCTAGTATTTCCTTGGCCGGTTTCGATGTTATGATTGTATGTGAAATTTCATAACCTTCATTTTCACTTTTCGGCTTCTGACGGTGCAAGTATGTTATGCTAGTGCAAGTTCATCGAAAATCGCGATAAATATTCCAACCATCAGTGACGGATTAAATTGATCGGCGATTCAAATATCTATTGACCAAAGAAAAAATCTTCCCCCTCAAGAAATCCCAGAAGCAACATGCTTTCATTCCGAGAACAGACGGCACGATTACTTCGAAATTATATTCGACGGATGACAAACATATAATAATTCACAAGATTTGCTAATACTGGGCAATAAAAAACATTTACTTGTCATAAATATTGTGTTTTTTCTTACCTAGTATGTAAAGTTAGAAATGCAATAAATTTTGAAATCGTCAATTACACCATCCGAAGCTGCTTGAAGTTTCATTTTATAGTGTAATTTTTCAGTTATGTCCACTAGTAATTCAAATCAGACTGATACAAATAAAGATAAGATGAATAACAACAACAAAAAATGCAATATCTTCTAAACCAGTTCGCGGCCCATGATGCCAATTTTTTCTGTATGTCCACACTAAGAACAGAAAATTCAGAAAAAATTAGAGCAAAATCAAACATGACATACTTTTTGAAAATCGATTTTTTTCATTTATTATAGAATTTTTTACGATAAAAAAAATGTAATTGTTAAAGTCAAAAGTTCATCCAAAATCAAAAATATTTTGTCCGATAATTGTTTTTGCCTAGGCCAAAGTTTTTAAGGTACATCTAGTTGAAAACTGATTCTCATTTTTCAAAAATTGAGATATCTGCAGCAGGACTCATAAAAAAAAATCTGAAAAAAATCACAGACACTCGTAGCAGGTACCTTTTGATAGTAAAAAAATTGCAGGACTCTGAAAAACAGTGAGAGTTTTGACCTTGCTGGAAACCTGTGGAATGCCTCATATACACACACACACACACACACACACACACACACACACACACACACACACACACACACACACACACACACACACACACCTGTGTGTTTGGGTTTGTTTGGGTGTATGGCGTTTGAGTGTTTGGGTGTTTGGCGCGCGCGCGCGTGTGTGTGTGTGTGTGTGTGTACAGTAAAACTATATGTACAGAAGATATTTTTTAAAGAAAGATTGGTTTAAATTACATAAATTTTTACAAGCAATCAGCAGATAGAGCATAATGTATATTTTTATGTTGTTACATCAAGGTTCGAGTGTATATATAATTTTTGCAGACATCACTTTTTTTAACTCAATTTACAATAATTCGATAATTTTATAGACAACAGTGGCAATTTTCCAGTTTTACAATTTATTATTTAATAAATGTAAATAGGAATACATATACGCACACAAACACATGAACAGCTATAGATATATACATACATATACATATGTGGGTAGATATATATCATCTGTTGGTAAAAATTGTAAAATTGAATTGAACAAGTACAGACATCTATACAGCTATATGCATGGGAAGAAATATAATCAGTCGATAATTTCATACTTTACAAAAACCCAATGTTTTTTCTACTCCTTTGCAGTTAAAAACGTGACAATAAAAATTCCCAAAATCACTTGTACGTATATACATATTTACATTTAAATCAAGATTTTCAACCTCAAACTGATAGGCCTGATCACGAGCGATAGCAGGATGTTTCTCTCGTGGTTCATTCTGGTCACCGTTGGCCTCACCAACGCCCGTCGTCTCAACCTGGACAATTACGTCGTAACAATTGAAAACGGGCACCTGTTGCGCGTGGAGGGGACGAACAAATCGTCCGACTCGTTGGATCTCTCGGGCTTGAGCATTCGTGCCATTAATCCGGATTCTTTCGCGGATATACGTGGCGTGAAGAGACTAAATTTGGCGAACAATAAAATTACTCGTCATCTGCCACTGTTGGTATTTCGGTCCCTCGTCGATCTCCAGCATTTGAATTTGTCGAATTCCCATGCCCGCATTGCACCGTACGTTTTTTCGGGCCTGTCGAATCTCAAGTCGTTGGACCTGACGAAAACCATCACGGATCCAGTGAGAGCGGGAAGTTTCTTCGGTCTCCCGAGAACGACGAAGATCCTCGTCAGCGAAGGCACCATTGACGTCACCGAATACAAATACTTCGAGCAACCGTATCAGCTTGTGATTCTTTGCATTGTCGATGGAATCGTCAAATCGGCGAAAATCCTCGACGTGGAGAAAATTGACGAGAATCAGGCGGGAAAATGCAACGTGAGTTATCAACGGTTGTACGATGACGAGTTGCGTTTTACGTATCAGAGAATCCGAGGTTTCGAGAGAGGTTGGTACCAGTTGCCGGACAACGTCATCGTTCGTTCTCTCAATCTCTTCGACAACAGGATCGAGACGTTGACGCCGGAAATCATCAACGACCTGCCACCATCGGTGGAGGACGTTGATCTCGCCTTCAACCGTATCAAAATCGTGAAAGAAGGCGTACTGAACAATCGCCATGTACGCTCGTTGAACCTGCGGGGCAATCCGATCGAGCAAATCGATGATAACGCTTTCGCCGCCATGAATCTTTCGGCTCTCGGTCTACCGGACCAAGTTTCCGCAATCTCTTATCCTGGTTATGTAAATGTGCAGCCTTGATGTATACTCCTTATTGACTCATTCAAGCATAAAGAAAATATAAGTTCTTCGTGGTCAAGCTCTGATCATTGATCGAGTATCTGGATGTGCACCACATATACACATTTATCAGGCACGTGATGTTGCGAAACTGTTGAATAAAGAAAACACCTACGCCCTCAATACTAACCGCTGAATCTTGATAAACAACGGGAAAATAATTATCAATTGAGTTTCGCCGCTGTCGTTGGAGAATGGAGAATATCCTGTGTCGTTGCAGTAGGTATAGGCGACTGTTTCCCAAACAGGACGGTGCGCATTGTTTCTGCAATGGATTCCGGTTGTGGCGAACGGAAAACGGAGGTGGAGATGTAATTAGATAGAGAAAGGGAGATGGAGACGGAGAGGAGGGAAGGAGAGAGAGAGAGAGAGAGAGAGAGAGAGAGAGAGAGAGAAATTGGGCGCCTCTTGTACTCTTACAAGGAACATCACTTAAAAGATTAGGCCACTCTAGAGGGCCAAAAAATCGGCTTTTTGGGGATTTTTTTTCAGAAAAACTGCAAAATAAATCGAGATTACAACAAAGGGGGTTTGTCATACATATCAGTGACTGTATACAATAATTTTTTTGAAGCGATTAATTTTAAAATGGCGGCTGTGCAGCGTTTATCTCAAAACTGCATTTTTTAAGTTGGCCGGAAACATAACTCAGGCAATTTTCAACCGATTCACTTGAAATGTTGAATATATCTTGAAAAATACATTGTCTATGAAAGTAAGTAGGATTTTTTTAAATTTTGCATAGTTCATTTGTTATTAACAATTATGTGACGAAATTTTTCACTTTCCAAAAATTTGCCTAATTTTTTACTTTTTAAGGATTTTTTAGCATTTAGCATTTAGGATTTTTAAGCATTTTTAAGCATTTTTTTACTTTTTAAGGATTTACTTTTTTGTAAATCCTTCACTGAAAAGAGTAAAAAATTGGAAATTTCAAAGCTCTTGAGCGACCACTAAATATTCATTGACCGGCTAGACCTTTCCCAAGGTTAATTTAAAAATTATAAAACGTCAATTTCATGGGTGAGAAGTAAACGACAAAAAACGATTTTCTAATGAAAATAAAAAATTTTGGGAGGCTTCAGCGGCCTCTAAATATTTTTTCACCGTCCGCACATTTCGCGACAATTTTTTTTTTTTCATTAAAGAAGATAATTGGATGGTGAGAGAAAGGAAAATATAGAGCTCAAATTTGTGCCATCCTACTGTATAGCTATTGATGATCCTTCAATTCGGAGCAACATTAATAAAAAAGCATTAAAAACCAGGTAAATAGATATTGCAAATTAAGCCGCCCATTTTTGAGCGAAGGTAATGATAGTAGTTCGGTGGCAAATTGACGGACGGGCTTGTCCAAAGTATCGCACATCAGACAACCTCGGCCCACCTTTCGGCCAACAATCGGATTCCACGCACAAAGAATTTGGGTTCATTAGAGGCAAACTAGCCATTTTTTGACTTCGTACAAGGTGAAGTGCTAAACCGTAAGCGCTGACTTCATCGACGGAACAAATGGTAATAGGAGGGAACGATGTCTGGAGAATATGGCCGATGGGGTAAATTTTCTCACTTCACTCCTTCCAACAAGGAACATCACTTTGGTGTCCTCCTCCGATTTTGTTGAAACTTTTTTATGTGGAAGAGTATCAAAAACTAAGAGACACGTATTTTTACCGGCGGAAAAACGGTTTCAAGGGGTGAAACGCACCCTAAAAATGGGCATGTTTTTCGTTTATCGTCGATAACGTTTTAACGGTAGGAGATATTGAAAAATTTCAAATTGCAACAATGTTCATTTTTTGTGTACTATACATTGGAGATGAGAACGATAACGTTATCGACGAAAAACGAAAAACACCCCTATTTTCGGGGGTGCGTTTCACCCCTTAAAACCGTTTTTCCGCCGAAAAAAAATACGTGTTTCTTAGTTTTTGATACTCTTCCACATAAGAAAGTTTCAACAAAATCGGAGGAGGACACGAAAGTGATGTTCGTTGTAAGTACTTCTCAACCGGTTGAGCAACATGCCGCCTGGCATTTTCGTGCTGCAAAATCAACTCGTCATGGCGATTCTCCCATTCCAGCCTCTTCTCGTGCAGAACTCGCTTTAAACGCATCAGTTTCAGTCTATAACGATCCCCAGTGATGCTTTCCAACGTTTTCAGCAGCTCGTAGTACACGACCGCCCTCTTTTTGCTGCTTTTCCACGGTCCTTGTTGTCCATAGAGAAAACATGACTTTGGAAGCGGCGAAAGCACTCTTTGCACCTTGTACTCCGTGGAGCATGTTCGGCATACACTTCCTTTAGCGAACGATGCGTTTCCGCGGCAAATTTCTATGCCAGGAAATAATGGAACATAACATGCCGCACAAGTGATTTGTTTGGAAGAAAACTTGCCATTGTAAAGACAATTAAAATAGATTATGTTAACGCGTCGCACAAATCTCACCTATGGCGTTTTAGCGGGACTCTGTGGACTTATCACCAGTATTGACAACTTTAAATTCGACAAAAAAGGGCACCCAACGCTATATGTTGCCAGCGGACGGTTTCATATGCAATCACCCAATATATGTATATATATGTAGATTATTTAAGGGGTTAGGCCACTCTAGAGGCCGAAAAAATAGGCTTTTTGGGGATTTTTATTTCAGAAAAACTACAAAATAAATCGAGATTACAAAAAAGGGTGTTTATCATACATATGACTGTATACAATAATTTTTTGAAGCGATTAATTTCAAAATGGCGGCTGTGCAACGTTTATCTCAAAACTCCATTTTTTATGTGGGCCGGAAACATAACTCAGACAATTTTCAACCGATTCATTCGAAATGTTCAATATATCTTGAAAAATACATTGTCCATGGAAGTACGTAGGATTTTTTTTATATTGCATAGTTCATTTGTTATTAACAATTATCTGACGATTTTTTAGGCAAATTTTTCACATTTTAAAAACCGTCACTGATATGTATGATAAACACCCTTTTTTTAATATCGATTTATTTTTTAGTTTTTCTGAAAAGAAAATCCCCAAAAAGCCTATTTTTTCGGCCTCTAGAGTGGCCTAAGGCCTTAATTCATGGGTGAAAACATTGATTTGTTCGAAAGCCTCCCATCGATAACGTTTTATCACAATATTCCAGATCGATTATAACTTCCTAAATAACGACGTGACCGAGTGGCATTTGGACAAAGATGAGTTGAGTTCGCCAATTGTCAAAAAATTGAGGCTCGATAATGACGTCGCGGACAGAGGAATCAAGCTCATTACTGAATATAATAATACATTGACATTTGACGAGGAACAGAATCAATTCATTGTTCAAGTTATCCGTGAATACCAGAAAATGTATCCAAATGTAACCAAAATGACTCTAAGCCGACCGCCCGACTGATAACATTTTTCTTTTGCACTTTTTTGTATGAGTTTAAATTTGCAATTATGTTTACTCGATAATTATAGTATTCATTGCGATAATTTATTTCAGTGCATCGAATTTGTGGCTCAGATTTGATTCAAAGTTGAAATTTAATTTTAAGGAGTTTTTATACTTCTCATAGAAATAAAGCTTTTCTATTGTGTTGAAGTTTTCGTCACATCAAAAGTTGCATTAAAACATCAATAAAAAGTCCTCGATGAATGAAACTAAAAAAAAATAAAAACGAGGTTGTCATTGCAAAGCTAGTAACGATGACAATTATTACTGGGAAAATCTGTAAAAATTTGGTCGCATACCTCATAATGTGCACAATATGTGTGACAAGTTTAAGATTTTTCCCACCAATATCCTAAGCATGAGAAATAATTGAGTAATAATTTAGCAAAATGGTGTATTTTTTTATTCAAAATTCAAACCCTCACAGGCACCATTAAACAATTTCCGAGCGCCTTAAAACTTTGCACATAATTTTTTTTTATATCTCGATTATTTTTTTTTACACGGGGACTTTAAAAATTAAAATTTTACCCAACTTGCAGCCACATATATGCGTGCGTGTGTGCATGAGAACGCAACCTGCGAAATCCTTGGTGAACCGCAAAGTCACCACGAGACCAAGACTCTCCTCAGGCTCCGGACCACATTACGTGTTAGCCCACTGGAGCTTCCCAACTACTTGATTTCCGATTTACGCAACGGTCAAGAGTTTTCCTCATATCCTGACGCTACCCAAGCGCTTCTCCATCTTGCTTGAAGTCGGGTTTCCCATTTCGTGTTCAGGAGAATTTTTCGCGAAATCATCGAATTCTCAAAACGAAAATACGAATAAATTTGCTTGTGGTTTTTTTTATCACTCGACTGTTCGCTATTTGGCACTTTCCCTGCGATCTTCACGGACGTATCCACGAAATCTTGTGAAAAGCGCGTTCAGTCCGGCAAGTGATTACTGACAGTAATGGTCAGACCGTTTGGTTCTGAGCCGTCGGCGGTCGAAGTGCTTCCGCCCTGGCTTAGTTGGTTCCTGTCGTAAAGAAGAAAAAATTGAAACAAAGAAAGAACATGAATAAAATACATTGATTAATTAATTATGTAGGGTACTGTGTCATTTGGTGGCCCCTTCATAAATGGCGTAAAAATTTACAACGGCTCGTTACTGTCGTGACGATAAAACTTTGCGACTTCGACGCATCGCGACGAGCCACCAGACGGCTCATGAAGAATACATACGTTCATATATATATATATATATATATATATATATATATATATATATATATATATATATATATATATATATATATATTATGGGAACGATGATTTTGAAGACATTGACTTCGAGGACCTTTCTGTCCGTAAAGTCACCAACTTGACGAAAAACATTTTTGGTACCGTCCTCAAAACAACTAAATCTATATATATATATATATATATATATATATATATATATATATATATATATATATATACAGGGCGTCCCAGAAGTAACGTACGCCTTTCTAGCATCTGGTAGAAAAAAACAAATGTACCATTCCACTTAAAAAAGTGGAGGTGACCTTCCCTGTGCGTCAGCGCCTCCACCGAATTAAAAAAAATTGGTCGCATCTGGTGGCACCCTTCACACCGTACAACTTTTGTCTGGAACATTGTTTTGTGACGTCGATAATTACCGAGTTATTTTGGGTGGCAGAGATAAGAGGGACACCCTGTATATATATACAGGGTGTCCCAGAAGTAACGTACGCCCTTCTAGCATCTGGTAGAAAAAAAAATTCTGAGACGAAAAGTCCTCAGTAATTTTTTTATCAGACGCATAGATAATTAATTATGAATTCAAATAAATAGCCAATCAGGTGCGCGCTACAGCGGAAAGTCAGCATGTGTGCAAGTGCACTCACACTACGACACACACACACACACACACCCACATGCTTTCGGAATTTTCCCTCCGCACACATTTTCAGGCGCACGCAATTACAACGCATTCCCCTATCCCTCCCCTCTACGCTGCCTTTCCGCTGTACCGCGCACCTGGTTGGCTATTTATTTCAATTCATAATTAATTATCTATGCGTCTGATCAAAAAATTACTGAGGACTTTTCGTCTCAGAATTTTTATTCCTACCAGATGCTAGAAGGGCGTACGTTACTTCTGGGACACCCTGTATATATATACAGGGTGTCCCTCTTATCTCTGCCACCCAAAATAACTCGGTAATTATCGACGTCGCAAAACAATGTTCCAGACAAAAGTTGTACGGTGTGAAGGGTGCCACCAATTTTTTTAATTCGGTGGAGGCGCTGACGCACAGGGAAGGTCACCTCCACTTTTTTAAATGGAATGGTACATTTGTTTCTCGACCATCTTATCGAGCACCTCAAGCCGCATTGAAACAGAAGGGGGTCGAAGTCGTTCAAGCTAATTTCGAACACATTAAAATGAAATACAAATATAAATATCTCAGAGCACTGCCAAATATTTGGTAGTGATCCGAAATATTCAAATTTGTATAATCGATACTGTCCTTGAATGACCTTGAACGACTTTGACCCCCTCCACAAGATGAGTGAAAAAAAATGTACTATTCCATTTCATAAAGTGCAACTTTGGTCTGGAACATTTTTTTCTTACGTCGATAATTACCGAGTTATTTTGGGTGGCAGAGATAAGAGGAACATCCTGTATCTATTGATGGGAAAAGGTGGTTTTCAATCCGTTCGACTTTGAGGACCTCCTTGTCCCTTCAGTCAACAATATATTCAAGAACATTTTGAGAACCGTCCTCAAAACAGCAAATGTATGTGTATATATTTGTGTTTGTATAATAATAAAAGAGAGTACGTGAAACTTTTCTATAAAAATTGTGACGATAAAAGAGATCGTTCGCTCGAGAATGCGTCGGGCGGTTAAAAACTCGAGCATAAAAGTTGCAATGAAGCTGCGAGAAAAGACGTGTAAAAAATGTCCGTTCCCTGGTACGTATGTGCTCAATATGTTTATAGTACAAGCATATATATATATATATATATATATATATATATATATATATATGTGCATGGCACTCTACGTTTAGACACCTGCGGCATATCACTTGACCGTTTCAACGACAGTGGTCTATTGCCTTCAGTCATGGAACCCCGACATAAATTTAAATTGGAAATCATTTCCGGAGTATTTTAGCAATAAAGAGAAGCTTATTTTTTAAAAAAGCATGCTAGGCAATTTACGAGACTTTACGAAATTCTTAATTCATTGCATATAAATATATAAGGGATGAAAGGTCATATATTTTGTGTATAATATTATAAATATATAATATCTGATATTATACATAGGTAATAATAATATGTCAGGTATTTGATGTATAGTTTTTTATCGTCCATGATATGCGTGGTGTTTTATTTATATATTATTTATACGTAAAATTCGACTTAATGTATATACCATATACTACATATTTAATAAATTAACAATTTAGAACAGTCCCATAATGTTATTCTTTTTTTTTAATTAACATGTCCTGCGTTACTTAAATATACGGGACATTGTTTTTACTTAAAATTGATATTTAAAAGAATTTGTTGCATATATGGATATATATATATATGTGCAATTTTTTAGTAGGTATACAGTGAAAAAAACTTATTCAGTGCACGTCGTTTCCTAGCATTGATTTATAAAAAGCTCACCAGCTTTTCTATTTTTTGCAACAAAACCGAGAACGTTTTAAGCGTTCAATTATCAATTTGGCGGCCGATGCTGTTTGCGCGTCCGACGCACAATGGAGACTCTTTTTATCGACGCGTGTATCATATTTCGTACCATCGACCACTTTGTGCGGAGATTCATCAACGGGGAGAGGTATACCCGCACCGAATGCAACGCGCAATTGTTCCCGCATTGGACGTTCTACATTTCGTTTTTGTCTGCCTGATAATGATTTTTTCCTCTCATCTGATATATATATATAAAATATATAAATCCATAAAAAAATCCGGAATTCACCATTTTAGGCTATAGACTTGACGTCTCCCTGCATTGGCGAAACAAAAAAATGGACAAAAAGTCTAATTGGAAATATATATATTTCCAATCGGACTTTTTTCCGTTTTTTTTAAATGCAGGGAGACTTCTAGTCTAGAGCCCAAAAATGGTAAAATTCGGATTTTTTAATGGATACCGAGTCGGTAAAATAAAAATTCCATTCAGTGGCCTTCATTCTACACGTCTTCAAGTTTCATTACAAATTTTTTCATAACATTTGGTCAAAAAATGACGGCGCCGAAACTGGGTGAAGCGAGTCAAATTTTCCTGACAGTGCGAGATGTTGAGGAATCGGCTTCGATTCGGCCAGTGAGATTTCCAAGGTCGTAGTGGAAAGAAAAAAGGGAGTTTTTTTCCCGTTTACGTTTCAATATTTTTAACTCATATAATTCAAAATCATATAATCAATAATAACTCATATAATTCAAAATTACAATTTACATCAGAAATAGAAGAAAATAATAAAATTCCTTTTCTCGATATACTCTTAAACCGCAATCAAAATTCAATCATCACAAATTGGTACAGAAAACCTACTTGGTCTGGCACATTCATAAACTTTTTTTCGCACCATCCACTTTCCCAAAAAAGCTATAATTTACATGTTAGTTGACAGCGCAATAAAACTATCTCATCCGTCTTTTCACCATAAAAGTCTTCAACTCATTAGGAACACGAACAAAAAATTGCTATCCGATTTCTTTCACAGAAAAAATAATAAAACAAAGACTTTCTACAATCAACAATCAAAACAACAAAAATAAAAACTTTGACTCCTGTAGACCAATAAATCTACCATACACAAAAAACATCCATCACCAACTAATTCGTCTTTTCAAACAATATAATATAACACTAGTCACAAACAACAAACACAACATCTTATCGATCACAGGCTCCACCAAAGACAAAATAGATCACAAAAAAAAATCTAACGTAGTGTACAAAAATGATTGTAACGATTGTAACTCCACATACATAGGCGAAACAGAAAGATACCTTAAAAACAGAATCAATGAAAGCAAAAATAGCCTAAATTACACCAACACAATACACACAGCTCTAGCAGAGCACGCAATAGAACAAAAACACGATTTCAAATTGGATGATGTAAAAATTTTTAACAATGAACAATGGCTCAAAAAAAGATTGATCCTAGAAATGATTCAAATCAAAGCGCATCCTAATGCCATAAATTTTAGAACTGACATAAATAAGCTAAGCTCAATATACAATTCAATAATATAATCATAATAATATTTTATCACCATAACTACACACATCAATTTTTAAACTCGTGACGCAATTTTAAAACTCTTGACATAACACATTAACCTCAAAATCTCGGACACGATACATTTATTTTGTTTTTTAAAAAAATAACTCTTAACATGACACGGGTACCCTCAAACTCTTGACACGGCACTGACAAAGGATCTTTCTCCCTCTCTCCATAAACATTAAATTCGCCACTTAGTCTTTCGCGAACTCTCTGAGACGTCACTACTCGACATGTAGAGCAGAGAAAATTTTTTCTAATTTTCTTCTTTGTGCTTGCGGGGATATATTTATTTTATTTCAATAGGTAATTACCACTTTCACACAACATCTCATTAATCTCATTAATCAAGACAGTAGATCGAACTAAAGTTTCTTTCATTATACCAATTTTTCACGGATAATACAATCGCCAAAAACGATTAAGCTTGTCAATTGAATAATAAGAACGGTTCCGAATCAATCCTCCGATTCAACCTCACGAGACAGTATTTTATCATCACAAATACTGTCTACACCAACCATCCTCCAAGCACAAACCAAAGAAAACTAGAAATATCGACAATATTCAGGTTCGCCATCTAACATAATTCTTATCTTTCTTACAACATCACACTCTCACGCACCACCCTTGTTACTCAACAAAAAGAATAAATTAACTTTTTACAAATAATCACTCATACAACATCACCATGATTGAAAAATTATGAAAGAAAAAACTAACACAAAATTTACACAAATCATTATAACACATTTAAAATTTATTCATAACACAAAGTACAATTATACAAAATCTGTAAACTCTATTAATATAATTTATATCACAAAATTTGTAGAACAAATAAAGTTTCTGCAGAAGATCCGAACCAAGGATCGAAACGTAAATGGGAAAAAAACTCCCTTTTTTCTTTCCTCCACGACCTTGGAAATCTGACTGGCCGAATCGAAGCCGATTCCTCAACGTCTCGTATTATCAACACGGCCGCACACTACTCGTACTAATTTTCCTGACAGTGTCCTGCGGCCGGCAAAACTTCTCCAATTTTTTACCTTCAACGAAAATTTAAAATGTTTAATTTACGTTCTAGATAAGATTTTCCTTCGAAGTACGTAGGAGAATAAGAAAATAACGGTTTTTGACAAAATGGTACATGTTCGAAATAAAAAATTGCTTTCGGCAACGAAAAAAGCCAAAAATATTTTGTTTTCAAGTGTTCAACATATCTAAGATCCCTTAGGTACTCCGATGTAAAATATTGTTATAAGGCAGAAAAAAATCAAATAAATCGGTGAATAATTGTCGATGTAGCGTATCCAGCAGCAGGACACTATCAGCCAAAGGTTACTCGCTTCATCCACCTTCAACGCCGCCGTTTGGTTACAAAATCTTGTCAAAAAATTCGCAACCATACCTGAAGACATGTAGAACAAAGTTCACCAAACGGAACTTTCATGCAATAAACTGGCAGTCCCAAAAAAAAAATTGAAATTCACTGTTTTCCGGGGTTTAAACCATATCTGCCCTTACTGCCAGTCTGACTCATTGATTTTTCGAGCCGATAACGGGGGATGTTTTTTCGCACGTAAGTGTAAATTCATTCGCAGGCTGGTGTAATCTCGCGGCTCGGACGTTTTGACGTTCCGTGGCACTTTTTGATTAACACGGACGTTATATTCAATTTCGATAAATTCCACCGGACGGGCTTGAAACACGGGTTCGCGGCAAGGGTGGGTGACAAGAGGGGAGAGTCTCGTCGCACAGAGGTTCCGGCACAGTTCCGGCGAGCTGGGCTCCGAAAGCGAGAAAGGTTGAAACGTCGGTTGCGAAAAGGGCGCGCAGTCGCGAAGGGGGGGGGGGTGTTCGAAGATACCTCAAGAGTGACCGAGGGGTTCGGTAGAGAAAGAGCTAACTCCGTAATAAAGTTTGAGGAAAACCAATGTCCTCTCCAGTCTTACCGAGATGAGCAACCGGGGCGGGGGGTTGAGAGAGAAAATTCAATTCTGTAGTTTTCGCCCCGAATCCACCCCCTGCTCTCGTCGACACTTTTTACTACCCTTACCTTTCCTCCTGTCTGCTCCTTCGGCTTCCACATCCTCCGACCCTCCCTCGACGCCGCTTGCCGCCACGGTCATCGGGTTCGCGGATGATACGATTTACGGAAGTTTTCCACCCTTGCACACCCCTCCATTCAGCTGCAACCTCTTTGCACCCCTTTACAGAGCGCTCGTTCGCCGTTACTCTGAAACTGAAACGAGAGACGCTCGTAATTCACATTCGAGCGATTATACCGGGTGACCGACCCGGTTCGAAGTTCCACCAGTGCTGACAACTAGAAACGTACACGGTGCGATAAAAAATGGCGCGGATAAAAGACAGAGAGAGAGAGAGAGAGAGAGAGAGAGGGAGAGGGAGAGAGAAAAAGAATTATTGATTGACAATGTTCATTATGGCCCGAGGAACTCTCGGGCAAATATAAAGCTACAGATGGAATAAGAATAAACATCAACGGAAATTGAAGAAAGACAAGTTTGATATAAAAAACAAATAATCGGAAAATAGGGAAATAAAAATTCAGGATAGAACAAATACGAAAATGTACGATGCGGTGAGATAGAAAAAAAAAGGATGAGGTTCCGAAAACTCCTAACCTCCGATCGAGATGAAATTTCGCATGAACCTTCCTTTTAATATTTTAAGACAACCCCTATAGGGATTTTTGGCAACTCGTAATAGTTTTCGAGATATTGAATAAACATTTTTTTGTTTGGGCTCTGACCCCCCCCCCCTTTCCCATCGAGCTAAAAGTTTGCACAAACCTTCCTTTTAATATTTTAAGACAACCCCTATAGGGATTTTTGGCGACTCGCAATAGTTTTCGAGATATTGAATTTTTTATTTTCTTTTCTGAACGGGCGCTGACTAGATCTATATCTGCTACGTCTCTGTTCATACGTATATATGTTATCGCGCTCTCCGTTTCGTCCAAACAAAAATACCCAAACAAACTCAATCCCAAAAACTATTGCGCGTCGCCAAAAATCCCTTGCCTTAATGAAAACGCCTTAAAAATTAAAAGGCCTCAAAATATTATAACGGAGGTCTGTGCAAAATTCCAGCTCGATCAAGGCTTGGTGCTTTTCGGAGCCTTACCCGAAAAAAAATATGAAAACGAAATGAGATATAAAAACAAAGAGAATATACAAATATAAAAACATATAAAAACAAAATAAAATATGAAATCAAAATAAAGTTTAAAATCAAAAGAACAAATAAAAAGAATAAATTAGGAAAACATAATTAAACATAAAGACGAAATAAAATATAAACACAAAATAGGGACTTTCTGTTTCAGAATCACCGTGTTTGTTATAATGGCTATAAAATGGGATCAACTCGAAATAATTCTACGGAACCTTTAGAAGCAAATCCTACTGCAGCGAACGGCAAGGCGCGAGGCAGAGATGGGCAATTTCGAAAACAAGATGTCCAAACAAAAAACAAGAATACCCAAACGAACCCAAACAAACCCAAAAACTATTGCGCGTCGTCAAAAATTCCCTTAGGGGTTGCCTTAAAATATTAAAACGGAGGTCTGTGCAACCTTTCAACTCGGGTCGGAGGTTGGTGCTTTTCGGAACCTCACCCGAAAAAATATGAAAACAAAATGAGATATAAAAACAAGGAGAAAATATCAAAACAAAATAAAGCATAAAAATAAAATAAAATGTAAAAACGAAATAAAATATAAAATCAAAATAAAGTATAAAATCACAACAACATATAAAAAGAATAAATTAGGAAAATAAAATGAAATTAATTATAAAAACAAAATAAATTTTTTTAACAGAATAACTCCAAATAATTCTACGGAACCTTTTGAAGCAAATCCTACTGCAGCGAACGGTAAGGCGCCAGGAAGGGATGGGCAATTTGGAAAACATGATCGTTTTCGCACCGCAAAGAACAAAATTCTCGAGCGGAATCATCACCCAGTCTACTGAAGCGACTTAAGATGACTATTCCAACTAATCCAACTGCTATCAACACGCGGTCATGACTCGTACAAGTACGGAAACCCGATATTATTGAAGGGTCTGCCTACCTACGCGCGAGAATAATGACCATTCGCCAAAAATATCTTGAAATAATTCGTCGATTTATTGAAAATTTTGAAATTTTCAATAAATTAACGAATTATTTAAAGATTTTTTTGTATCAAGAAGTGATTTGGCGTCAACTTTGAAATTTGTCTCAACAATGTTATATGTTCTACATCATTTACACTCAACTGTGTAGACTTTCGCTGGCATGATATTGACATGAGAGCCGGGTTGAAATTCCGAACTTTGAAAGCGCCGACGGATTGAAATTCCTAATTTTAATGTTCCGAAATTACAAGGTTCGTCAAGATCATTCCAGCGAAAGTCTACACAGTTGACTGTAAATGACGTAGAACGTATAACATTGTCTAGACAAACTTCAAAATTGACGCAAAATAACTCCTTAATAAAAAAAAAGATTCTTGAAATAATTCATCGATTTATTGAAAATTTTGAAACTTTTAAAACTTCCATAGCCGAATTATTTTGACGGTGTTCAGATTTTTGGAATTTTGGTCTTTCGTGTAAAATTCTTTCGGAGTAGTATATGTTCGGAGTTTTGAGGGTTCTGATCATTCAAAGTTCGGAATTTCAACCCGGCCCCGCTTTCTGGATCCGGATATGTTTTCAGTATATTTAAAAAACGAAATAAAATATAAGAACAATTAAAAATATAGAATAAAAATTAAATATAAAAGCAAAATAAAATGAATTTAAATACAAAGTGAAACTTGATGTAAAAAAGTAAAATCATAAATCGAACATCAAATTAACAAACATAACAAAAGAAGAAAAGAGAAGATTATTTTTAAAATTCAGCGACAGATAGAGAGAGGGAGGGAGAGAGAGAGAGAGAGAGAGAGAGAGAGAGAGAGAGAGGGTGAGAGAATTCAGGGTGGATGTCACGATAAATATCAAATTGGTAAACATTTTATGCAAACGAGAACCGGGCTCTCCAATAATAACGAACACATCGATCCAACCCCCTGTACAAGTATAGCCCCCAGCAAAATCAACATCTCGCTGTTCCAGCGTTTTCACGATTGAAAAAAAAACTGCGCACGTGCGGCTAATCGTTGTTAATTAATGATCGCCGATCGTTGCGAAATATATCGTCGAGTTTTGGCCTCCAGTGACAGGACAAAATTGGGGTAAACGGTGCGCAAAAAATTGTACACAATCGTATAATTCAGTGGATATTCGATAATTGAAACTCAAAAGAATTACAACAATAATAAAGAAATATCGGGTCGTTCGCAATTAGATTTTTTTTAAATATCCAATTTTTATCCTTCTACAGCTCGCTCCGACGAGGCCTTGTGTCAATTACTCTCACTTTAATTAATTATACTTATCAGGGCTATGCACTTGTCAATATTCTATTCATAATTAATATTATATTATTATAAACGTGGTAAAAAACAGTAAAACTTATTTCTGATTTGTAAGTATTTACGTCGCTGTCATTACATTGTGTACTTGCTTTATTTTATTACCCTACTATCTATCGGAAATCTCGTCGAAACAGATGGGGCGCCATATTAATCGCGAATAATTTATTAGAAGTACAATCGGCGAATATTGTCGTAGAAAAAAAATTACAGTTGTGTTCAATTTCATGCGAAATGGAACAAGCCCTCGTTTTTAAAGGGACGACGGTTCTGCTCGAAAATAAACAGACGATTTTTTTACATTGATTTATGGATCGTAAAGAAATATATATATATATATATATATATATATATATATATATATATATATATATAAATGTATGTATGTATACATTTCTTCACGATCCATCAATCAATGTTAAAAAATCGTTCATTTATTCCGGATAAAAGTGGAGCAGAACTGTAATTTTTTTCTCGTTGACGTCAACAAAGTCGGCCTGTCGAATTTTGCAAAATTTTCTGGGCCCGTTGAAAATGTCGATTGTCGCGATTTTCTGGTGGCTCTTTTTAGGGTAGAATGAATTGAGATATTGAAATGAACCAAACGACATTCTCTTAGTGTACCAAAATCCTTTTCCGAATCCTACACATAATCTCGAATTGGTCAATCAGGAGCCAATATATGACCGATCAAAAAATGGGAATTTCGACAAAATTAACGGAAATGGCCGGGAGGTGGACAAAAATGTACTTGTCCACAGGTGCTATCGGATGTACGATTCATTGTTAATTTCGAAAATCCCGGGCTGGACCGTGAAACGTTGCTCTTTCTAAAAATATTTGCGAGAAACTTAATGTAGGCAAAACCACTACACCCTTGCCCCCGCTCGGTTTTTGATTTTCAGACTGTCCGAGGGCTTTTTTTTTATAAAAAATTTTGTTAACCGAATGAGTCCAACGCCGTACTTTAAGGTTACCAACATTCTATTCGGAAACCTACTTACGAATGAAAAATTAACCCTGAAACATTCATATATATATACATATACATATATATATATATATATATGTATGTATATGGAAAATTATATATATATATATATAATTTTCCAAATATATGATAATTTTCCAAAAAATTGCCAAAAGTTATACCTACCATGATAACTCGAAATCCTCAGACTGGACTAAAGTTACCAAGGTCAGATATGTTTCTAACGAGGTAACCTATCACCCCCTTAAGGCTTTGCATCGACCTTCCTAACACCCTGTATGAGAGTAATTTAAAAAAAATCGACTACGTTTTTTCTTCACATTCTCCTATTCCATAATTACAGTAAAGTGAAATGAAACGCCTGTTAAAATTTAAGTCCTTAATATTAATATTTAGAGGATCTTCATCGCGATTTTTTATTTCCCATGCCAATAATATGGAGAAAACATTGCATGCTACTTTTGAACTTTATAACTTACCGACGGGTAAACGTACAATAATGCCAAAGATAATGTTTGTAGGGAATTGAACGCTATATAAAAACGGTCTCTTATCGTTTTATAATAAATCGACCCTTCCAAATGTCAAAGTTCAATTTATAGTAAATTTCAAGATTTTTTCAGTTTTTCGGCAAATTTATAAGGCTTACCACAACATGTTACAGGGCCTTTTTTCAAATCATTTCATTTTCTATAATATCACGTCATTGAATAATTAAAACGTTCAATAGTTAGATAGTCAGCGGCTTTAAAAACTAATTTTTTGGAGAAAAGTTGCTATTGCCGTGAAATTGTTACATTAACCAAAAATATAAATAAGAAAACGCCAATTTATATGGAGTTACTTTTTAAGACGGAATGACACCTCATCGCGGTCGGTATGGTAGAACAATTATAGATTCCCAAAAATCTCTGAAACGGCTCTTCAGATCCCGTCGAAACTTTGCCAAACGACGTCAAATAGATAGACGAATAACTTCTAGCCCCTCAAATTCAGAAAATTTGAGGGGCTAGAAGCTATTCGTCTATCTATTTGACGTCGTTTGGCAAAGTTTCGACGGGATCTGAAGAGCCGTTTCAGAGATTTTTGGGAATCTATAATTGTTCTACCATACCGACCGCGATGAGGTGTCATTCCGTCTTAATCTTTACTGTCGATGCAAATTGTAAAACCCATGGGTATTTTTTTTCGTATTATTTGTAATTTTTTCCAAAACGATAATTCTTTAAATCCTGAATATAAAAGTTATGAAACAGAATGCTCAATAACTCGTTCGTACTGTAAATAAACAATAAAAAGTAACTGCCTTGTAAAAAGTCGAAAAGGCTGTGCAAGTAGAACTTCAAATAAAGAACAAATAATAAAGAATAACTTTATAAACGCGTTTTTAATCTATATTCTTATAGTGTTATATTTTTATTTATATTTTTATAGTATTATAATATAATACTAAAATATTAATATTAATACTGATTTATAAATATTAATTTTTTTCCCCTACCGTGTTTCGTTCACTTCCGACGTTTAATGGTCACGATATCGGTGCTTAATATTATTTCGCCTCGGGTATGGGCGTGTTCAGGAAATTCTCTCCCATTCATTCCCCTACAAGTTAATTAAGATCCGCTTGCGCCGTTGCGTCAGAGGTCCTTTAACGGGAGTTGAACGAAGCGAGTAACGGCTGGTAAGCCTCTATACAAATATTGCGAGAGTATCGAGGAGGTTCGACACGCCGGATGCTAGGGACATTCAAATAGTCGCAAACCTCCGGCGAATTTCGTAAAGGTTGACCGGGTGTGTACGAGAAATATGTTCCAAGCAGACATCGCGTCGAACGACTCCTACTAACAGCAACGATGTCGCGTTTCTCCGTCGGACCATCCGGGCGAATAATAAAGATACTTTTCGCACAAAAAATACCAATAACTCGAGAAATGGCGAAAAACTCGAATGAAATTTCCAAGCAATACGAGCGAAATCCCCTTTGTGAGTTTTCCTTGTTTTTTTTTCATCGTCGGACAATTTTAAAAAGAACGAAATGGTTTTATTTGATTTTTCTCGGGCTCCAATCGTGACGCGTGAAGAATGAGGTGCCGTTTTTTTATCTTGGGCACGACGATATCGAGGGGCGAATAATTCGCGAACAGATTGCTCGGAAAGTCCCACGAACAGGCGGACATTTGTCATCAAAGTTTGCGAATTGACAGCTTTTTACCCGCAAACGCAGCATCTTTTATTGTCGGTCGAAAAAAAATATATGCGATGTAGAAGGGCTGAAAATTTGGGGGACAAATATAGAACAACTTCAGAAGACAGTTTTTGTGATTTTTAAAAAAATTACTAAGTATTTTCATCATTTTTAAAACAAAGAGAAAAAAAGTAATTTTACATTTTTGCCCTTGATTTAATTTTTTTATTTTTGTTATTTCTGATCCCACTGGGCTGTATATTTCTGCAGCTTCCATCGATGAAAAATTGAATTTTCGTGGTGCAAAAAAATGGTGGCCCAATTACAGAACACGGGGCATCACCATACAGCAAATTTATGTGAATTAAATCTATTTCCCAATTTATAAATTCAGGGCGATCAACATTTCTCACAATACTTTCGCAAACAGTGAATTTTGTTTTTTAGCAACATTACGGCTCAAAATTTGCTAATTTTGTGACAACTGTAAAATTTGTGACATGTGACAAAATGTGACAAATGTAAAATTTGTGACATATCACAAAATGTGAACAATGTAAAATTTGTGACATGTCACAAAATGTGAAAAATGTAAAATTTGTGACATGTCACAAAATGTGAAAAATGTAAAATTTGTGACACGTCACAAAATGTGACAAATGTAAAATTTGTGACACGTGACAAAATGTGACAAATGTCAATTTTATGACATTTGGAGGCTCTGATAGAAACTCGGAGCTTGGAGGGTTTTTCGATTTTTTCGACTCACGAAATTCTTTTGCATTCATTTGTTGCAGGTAAGCAAGGATTTTTTAACAGCCGAATAACAGCGGGGCGAAGGCGATTGGTCCAGAAGGTAAAAAAAATTTGGTTTTACTTGGTGCAATTTGAGATCGCAACCTCCGCACTCAAATTTTGATGTATCGTTAAACGCTCGCTATCTCAGCCTCGGTGATAAGGGGCTCCAAAATTTGCATTCGCCGGGCTCGAAGTCCGCAGGCCTTGAGACCCCCCCTAGGACTTGGATTAAATTAGCATTCTATTTCCTCAGGTATCGACGTTTCTACGATGATGAATAATAATAACGCTCTATTTGCCTAACCGAATCAATGAGCCTTGCGAAATATCTACCCGGTCCAAGAGAATATTCACGATGAGTTTAGAATTTTTTAATTTCTCTAAACTCGCAAATACCATTTGCAATTAAAAATTGGATCACTATACGAAAATTCAAGATTTCGGGTTAAGGGAGGGCATCATTGTGACAGGTCGAAAAAGGTCGTTCTTATTGAATTTTTTTTGTGAACTGGATTATTTATTTGGTATTTGACAAAAACGACATGTTATTAAGCATACATTGAACTTATTTCATGTACATTTTTATTTAAACATTAGAAATTAACATTATTGAAGTCCAATAAAGCCTCCGTATAAAAAAAACGTGCTCCGAGGATGCGCCGGATCGACAACTAGAGTTGATCTGAATTTTATTTTTTATAATGTATATAAATGTTGTTCTTGTCGTACACCGTTTTTCGAGAAAAAAAAAACAAAATGGCGTTTGGTAAAAAAAGTGTAATTTTCACGAAATGTTTACTTATATTCGAGGATTAAAAAAAACACTAAATAAAAAAGCGGTTACGTACAACAATCGTTGCGGCAATTCCGGAAATGTTGGTATTTGTAAATTGAAAGTCGGACAATTGTGGCTAGAGTTATGATCCCGGCTAGGTCGAGAAATGTAGTGTCGAGGACCACGCGTTTCTGTCACTAATCGTCTGTGGCTTGGTCAATTCTCAATATTTTTCAATTTTTTGACATATTCTTGAATATGTATATTTCGAAAAAATGCAAAATAAAACCCGTCACAATGATCCGTCTTAATCCAAGGCTTTTCAGTCGTGAAAGAATTAGTTGGTTTTGACTTGAATCGAGCTGCCTTGAAAAATTGTTCAAATTTGTTTAGGATTCCAATTATTTTTTACGACTCAAATATACAAAAAAAATCAGACAGCTTAAAAATTAAAGCCCTGATCCTCTAGCCTCCAAAATGCCTTAATTGCAATTAGTGATATACTACTTATTATAATATGTCAACAATTTGATTTTTAGAATCGTAGTAAATTATTCTGCGAAATGTTAATGCCACATACATAAGAACACATGAAAATATCGTAACTTACCTGTTCTCTACTCGTTGAGAACTTTTTTCCAAGCAATTAAAAATTCGTACGACTGAAGAAGTTGCCGAGAATAATCCCGAGCTTTTATACCGCTCAGATGTTCCACGGCTAGAGGAGGTGGAAAAAGTGATTGGTCAGGAGCGAGTGACGGGGCAATCGTACGCTCGTTTACGTCGCATCTCTTTTTCTTTTTATCCCCTTCATCTCCTACCCGTCCCCCGCACACATGGACATTTCGACACTCAACGAAGGGCAAAAAGGATCATTTTTCTTCCAGTCGAACTGGCAGAATTTTTATACCCAGATCATATTATTCGAACAATCTTATTATTATTTTATATTATTAATTATATTAGAGTAATTATTAAATAATTAAAGCTATTATTAAATAATACTTCAATTATTATGAATAATTTAACAAAGTTCTTATTGAATGATAAATAATTAAAGTTCTAAACGAATAAAGTTATTTTCAAATAATAATAGTGCTATTTATTGTCTAACAATGTTATGTTACAGAATAAAAATCGTGGCTCGTTAGGTACGTGCACCAATTGTGCGTGACATTTAATTAAAACTCTATTCGGATCAGCGAAGTAGTCTTTTGTTTCTCAAAAACGGGTATTTTACAAAAATCGATAATTATTGATATTTCACTTGTAGGTTTTTTGTATATTGTCAAAAATGTGGGGGATAATAATTCGTCAAAATCAATACCGCTTTTAATTTGTTTACCCCGAATTAATGATTTTATCGGCCGCGCGGGTCCGGTGGTCAATATTTTGTCCAGTATCGTTTAACATATTTAGCGATTTAAGGCGTTACCCCCACTTGTAGCGCAAAAAAAGGCCTTTTTCATGATTTTTTTAAAAGAAAACTACAAAACTTTTTTAATCGATCAATATACCATCTTAAAGAACACATCTTGAAGAACTTTCAGTAATTTTTTTATTGAAAAATATTACATTGTTTAGTGGCAAATGGCCATCAATGAAATAATGTTTTTATATACACGGTTTGTGGTGACCAACATTGCGGCGAAGTGGATCATCTGAAAAAAAATGCGGATGGATTTAGTCAAATATAAGTATAAACTAGTCTTTAATCGAAGGATTTTAAAAAATATTCATTTTCCACAAAATGGCGGACAGTCAAAGTTAATGGTTCGATTTTAACGAAAAAAAACGACCGTTTTTTGGCTATAAAACGGCCATTTTTTTCGAAAAAAGAAATCGAACGATTAAAGACTACATTTTTATGTATTAAATAAGCCTGCAAAATTTCAAGAAGATCGGTTCATTAGTGTTCGAGTAATCTTGGTCACCGACTTCAAAAATGCCATTTTGAGAAAAACGCGTTTAAATTTTCAATTTCAGTTTACACGAAGAAAATATTTTTTTTTTGTAAGCTTACATAGAGTCATCTATTCCGGGCCCATACAGAAGAATGGGCCCGGATACTGATACTTCAAAAAAGTGCAATAAAAAAAAATCGATTTTTTCAAAATCGCAAGTGGGGGTAACCCCTTAAATCTCCCTTTGTACTTAGGGACTAACAGTTTTTGAATTGCAGCCACAATTTGTCTGCAACAGCCGTTTGTAAAATATTTTTCGTGAGCTGGTCCTTTTCCGATCTCGGAATAAATACCTTTTTCGGAACGCCCATTGTGAGACTATTGTTTACCAAAAAGTACCGTATTTCGCAAGTATTGACTATACGTTTCAGCGAAAAATATTTAAAGATCAAATAATTATGTTTTTAAGTGCAAAAGTTCATTTTTTCGGAGTTTCTGGGTTTTAGATTTGTTTAAACCATTTTATTATTCGATTAATTACGTTAATGCGGACTTTCCATATTCCAGAGTGTCAAGTATATGATCCAGATTTTTTTTTATTCAATCGGACCGATTATTTTCCTACGGCGATCGTTTGAAAACGACTGGGGTCATTTTGACCCCATGGGACCAGCGCAGGGTCCACGTCAGGGTACGGAGGGTTATAATTTTATAAATACGAAGCGCGAGAGATCGATATCTTGAATCCTCCCTCCGAAAGCGTACCTGACACTCGAAGTATTTACAATTGCATGGTAATCGAAATAATAGCAGAGTTATAGTTGATATCGTTCGTGTCAACATGGGAGCAGCGCAGTAGCCGAAATATCGATTCTGCCACTGTTAAATTCCACCCTTCGATGTGGCCGACTCTCCTCGTGGCTTGGAGTACAAACACAGTCTCCTTCGAAAGCATCCGGCCCTTTCTCGCGTACCTTTTCCACTGAGGGCTACGGGAGAACGATCCCTCGGAGTCGACCAGTCCTTTGCTGCTATGCGGCTCCGCATAAATTCTAATCGAAGTCGCAATTTACTTGGCCGGTCCAAGACTCGGCCTCTCGATTTACGCGGACATCGAAACTGGTTTGAAAAACGACGGAAAAAATTCGCAAAAATCCTTCACGAAAAAAAATTCCCATAAAAATATATGAACAGTAATAAAAAAAGTTTTTCACGGAATTTTTTTTTCGTAAAGGCAAAAACCCTTTTCTAAAATCTCAGGTAAAAATAGCCGATGATACTTTACATTTCGCCACAATATATTTTCGTAATGAAGTTTATTTCGTAATTCTCTCTCATTTTTTATGTCTTCACTCCTATTATTATTCTAAATATATTTTTTTATACTCTTAATATAAAACATTCGAAATATATTTTTGTAGATTTGGGTCGTGGTTCTCTGACAAGGATTGTGACAAAAAGTTTTCGTTTGTAGCCTGAATACGCCAAAAAAGTTTTCTGAAATCAAGAAAATTAAATGTTTTTTTAATTGAAAAAAAATATTTTTTATTTGTAAATTTTTAAAAAATCTAAAATGATAAGATTATTGCAAAGATACAACTTCAACAGATACAACTTCAGCGTTATTTATCGTGACACATGGTGGCAGGATCTTTGGGTTTGTTTGGAAAGCAAACTCAGTTTATTATCTTTTTTCTATGGTCACCCCTCTGAATTCTATTTTTTTACGATTACGTGAATTAATTGACTAGCGAACGTGAAAAAATTAATTAAGGTTAGATAAAATATCGCCAGTGGTGGTCGCGGAACCGTCTTTCATTTTCCGTCATTTGTCGGCTTGTCTGACCTGCCCAGCCATTTACTACTGGCAAAAAGATCGACGAATATTTCCGGAATTTACCGGCCCCGCGCAACCGAACGAAAAAATCGATGTGGAGCATTCAAGAAGCTTCTGTAATCCTGGGCATTGTTGTCGCTAGACTGATAAATATGGAAGGATCTTCCAGCTCAGCGGCTGGATAAAAATAGATCGCGGATTCGAGCCTCGACCGATGAAGCACTAAATACGGACGAATGTGGAACAAGGCTTAATATTTGAACGCGGAGTGTCTGGGCAAATTTGCAATTTTGGGCCACCCGAACGTTCTGCCTTGACGACAGAATCGACTGATTCTTTTTTCGCCCATAGACACGCTTTACTAAATTAATTCGATTTGTTTGTTCTTGCTTGCATTATTTATTATTTCGTGGAATATTTAATTTGGAAGGATCGGGGCAGGCTAGGCATTGCCCGTTGTTCGGAGCCTTGTTGCGAAAGAATTTGAACACTCATTGACGAATTCGCGGATTTAACATTGAAGACCTGCTGACTACCAGTCTAGTCCGAAAAATAAGGGAATTTCGACAATTTTTTTTGGATACCCAGTTCACAGAATGAAAATTCCATTCAGTGAACTTTATTCTATACATCTTCAAGTATCTTGACAAATTTTTCCACAACATTTTGTAACAAAATGGCGGCGCCGAAGCTGTATGAAGGGAGTCACCATCTGATTGTGTCCTGCGGCCAGCAAGTGTCATCCCTAATTTTTACATGAAACAAAAATTAAAAATAATTTGAGTCCCACATAAGATTTGCCTCCGAACTACGTAGGAAAATGAAAAAATATCGATGTCAGATCAAAACGTGCATTTTTGAGAAAAAAAAACAATTATTTAAGGTAAAAAAAATCGCTGATAATAATTCCTTTGAGAAGCATTTTTCAACATACGAAAAATTTACCAGGTACTTCGATATATGATGTTATGAGGGTCCAAAAAAAATTCATGTCAATCGGTGAAGAGTTGACGATGTGATGTTGCCGGCCACAGGACATTGTCAAACAAAGGTGACTCGCTTCATCCACCTTCTGCGCGGCCGTTTCGTTAAAAAACTTTGTGACACAATTTGTAAAGATACTTTAACATATGTAGAATAGGACCTACTGACCGGAATTTCCATTCTAACAACTGGGTATGCATAAAAAATTGTCCAAATCCGCCGTTTTCCCGGGCTCTAGATTGGCACCGTAATACTTTGACATTCAGGGTAACTTTGCCAGTTTTTAGGGCTACTTTGACAGGACGCCAAAATACTGTGAAATGTGTGCGCAGCGAGCCCGCTTGATCTTCTGTGGCAGGTGTGGAGAATAAACTTGAACAATAATTTGTTGTTTAAGCTTATTACAATGTTGCTAAAGTTGATTGTAATTTTGCCCAACTTGATTTTGATCTCAATGGCAATTATAAGACTCATTAAGCGCCTATAATAGCACCCTAGATCAGTGTTTGTCAACCTTTTTTATAAGGCGGCACACTTGAATCTCTGTAAAATTCTTACGGCGACACTTCGTATTGGACTTCGCCCCGCGGCGACCGCCCCGCGAAACGACACTCGTCACGATCGGTGCCCGGGTATTATCACGTGATACATACATCCGCCTATTTTTTGGCGGCACACAAGAAATACACTCACGGCACACCAGTGTGCCGCGGCACACCGGTTGAAATTCACTGCCCTAGATACTTGATATTTTGACATAAAATGTTTCCTTAAGGGAGAGCACCACTGTAAATGCCCATTTTCGATCGTTTTCTTTGGATTTTTTCAAAGAAAGTAATCAAATACAAGGTCAAAAGAGCTTAAGATATATATTGACGTAAGTAAGAAAAATTATTTGTCAAAAGTATACAAAATGGCGGCGCACGAGTCACTATAGCACTACAGTTTTTCAGCCAACCCTCTCCGCGGCACGCAGTAGAACTGTCATAAATTTAGTCCCGGAACTAGGAGTGAAATATTTTCGTTAATTATATTATTTTTAGCAGTCAAGTACGGGGGGAATTCAAAAATAATTAAAAGAAAAATAGAGACGAGTTTTTAAAAAAAGTTAGTTTTTTCGGCCACAATTTTCATCTCAAAAGTAATACATTTTTTACAATTCGCGATTTATTGAAAAAAAAGAGCTCGTACTTGACGACTAAAGCAATCTAAGAAGCGACAGTTAAATTTTCAAGTCCATTGGACGAATATTGTTCGAGTTCTGCTGTCTTAAGGCCTTAGGCCACTCTAGAGGCCGAAAAATAGGCTTTTTGGGGATTTATTTTTCCGAAAAACTACTAAAGAAATCGACATTACAAAAAAAGGTGTTTATCATACATATCAACGACTGTATACAATAATTTTTTCGAAGCGATTAATTCCAAAATGGCGACTGTGCAGCGTTTATCTCAAAACTGAATTTTTTAAGGTGGCCAGAAATATAACTCAGACAATTATCAATCGATTCACTTCTAATGTTGAATATATCATGAAAAATACATTGTCTATGGAAGTACGTAGGATTTTTTTTTTATAATGCATAGTTCATTTGTTATTAAAAATCGTCAGAAAATTTTTGACAAGAAATGAACTATGCAATATAAAAAAAATCCTACGTACTTCCCTAGACAATGTATTTTTCAAGATATATTCAACATTTCAAGTGAATCGGTTGAAAATTGTCTAAGTTATGTTTCCGGCCAACTTAAAAAATGCAGTTTTGAGATAAACGCTGCACAGCTGCCATTTTGAAAATGAAGGCTTCAAAAAAATTATTGTATACAGTCACTGATATTTGTGATAAACACCCTTTTTTGCAATCTCGATTTATTTTGTAGTTTTTCTGAAAAAAATCCCAAAAAGCCTATTTTTTGGCCTCTAGAGTGGCCTAACCCCTTAATATCGATGACAATTTGGTTATAAAAAATCGTTGTTTTTCATTTAGTTCCATGCATAAAGCAATAAAGTATAACATTTTTTGTCAAAACGATTCTAAAGTAACCCTTGATCTTTGACATAAGTTGCATTTCAATGCCCTGTCAAAGAAGCTCCACACTCGGGACTACTTTGACACTTTAAAAAATGCATGTACCAAATAGTGAGGGGGTGGTGGAGCTTGACTTTCTTATACATTTGATAGCCAAAGGACTATTGGATAGCCAGAGGACTATTTGATAGTCAAAGGACTATTTGATAGCCAAAATTTGATAGCCAAAGGACTATTGTTCTATTCGAGCAATAAAAGTTGGTATCTAGGATGTTAAAAAAAAGTTACTTACAAAAAACCTCCAAAACCTGTTCGAAGTACTTTTTACGGTAGTCTCCCTGAAATCAAATGTGATAATTGATTCTGCGCTGATTTCGGTTCTTTATTCGCCTGATCCCTGCTTCTAGGATGAACATGTATCACTTCCAATTTGATCCGCTGCTGAAAATTCCCGCTAAGACACGCCAATGTTTTTTCAAAAAATGTCTCCCTTCTTTCCACAAACACAGCAGTGTCACAACCAAATCAACAGAAAATAAAAAATGAAATAAAAATTGGAAAAACATTGTGTTCTCGTTATGAACTTACGGGACCAGTCGGACCGACCGCTGGTCCATTTCGACCGCTGGTCCATTTCGCAACGGATCAAAAGTCCGGAATCTCCGAGCACTAGCCCACAAACCATTCGTCATAATCCCGCTGCAATTTCGCGGTACGCGCGATCACAGCCGCACACCCGGCTAATTGGAAGTTCGCAGAGTTCGAAATAATCGTAAGTTCCGATCTCATCGATCGTGTTTTTGGTTATTCCAAAACATGCCCAAAGCGAGTATGACGCGATTGATCGAGCTAATCGCGAGCCTGGCTAGCGTACATGTGCCATATTTCATAATGAACCCCGCGCCCACCGGAAATATACCCGCGCGAATCAAAGTTTCACGTATCCCGTGGGAAATTCCGGGATTAAAGCGACCGCTAAAAATACTAATGCACCGCAGGACCTGATGGTACACAAGCTGCGAGCGCGCAATTCCGTGCAGCGTCACCAGTCCCGGCTACTTTGTAAATTACACGAAACACGCGATTGTTCGTTAATTGATTCAGCGCATAATCGAGCCGAAAGGGAAAAGCGCGGCCTCGATTCGCGGTGGTTCGTAATTGAGTTTCATCGCACAATTGACAATAATGGACTTTCGTCGTTAAAGGCTTTTTTTTAAGCTCTCGATTGATGGACGTTGTTTCAGGCCGATATGGTCGTTTTTATTCGGGTATTCGTTTTATCGTAAGTCGTTAATCTTTTCACGTTAACGATGGAAGTACAGAATTCCGCTGGTGATATTTGTTTTCCCTACGCGTCGATTAAAATGGGCTTCGTAAGCCCAAGCAAATTACCATTGTCTGATCCGGACAATGGGTGTCGGTTTGTTTGGGTTAAGGGGAGATATACACCTAGGAGCCGGAAAAAAGGTCATTTTTGTAAATTTTTTCAAGGAAAACTATTTGAAATTTCGGATTGGGGTTTTTATTATCTGAAAGTATATACATTCAAAAAAATGTTTAATTTTCTTTATTTGAAATTTTCAATAATATACAAGGATATTGTATGATCCTTGGAGCGTCGTAAAAAATCTGCGTATACGGTACCCACTGGCGTTTCTTAAAAAATCATCTGAAAAAAAAAACCACAAAGATTATTAAATTAGATACTATAATCTAGTACTTGTCATAGCCGATTTTGAAAATATCGATTTATGACAAAATGGCGGACGTTTGAACATAAGTAGCGATTTTTGGTCCAAAAATTAGTTATTATTTTGCCTATAAAACAAAAACGTAAGTAACGGAAAAAAAAATCCTGTGACAAGTACTAGATAATGGTGTATAGAATAACCACAAAAAACCTCAAGGCAATCGGTTCATTGGTTTTCGAGAAATTTTGGGTACCGATTTGAAAAACGTGGTTTTGAGAAAAACGCGTTTGAAAATTTGAGAATGAATAAATGATGAAATTTGTCAACTTACATGGAATCATCGATACCAGTCCCATTGTGTAGGTCTTCTACGGTCGACGGAATGTTCATAGCTTCTAAATCCTCGACCTTGACCATCTAGGTATGTGTCTCTCCTTAAGGCCTTAGGCCACTCTAGAGGCCGAAAAATAGGCTTTTTGGGGATTTTTTTCTTCAGCAAAACTACAAAATAAATCGAGATTACAAAAGAGGGTGCTATTCATATTTTTTTGAAGCGATTGATTTCAAAATGGCGACTGTGCAGCCATTTTTCATGCAAATTTTTCACTTTCCAAAAATTAGCCTAAAAATCGTCAGATAATTGTTAACAAATAATTAACAGATTAATGTTAACAATAACAAATGAACTAAGCAATATAAAAAAATTATCCTACGTACTAGAAGGCTATAAAAAGACGCACATTTTCGTTTTTTTACGAATGTAAATACGTCAAACCCTGCCAAAGATACAGCCATTTGAATGGAAAAATATTAAAAAATGGTAATCAACGAGAAAAAACGTCAGAAATTTTTAAAAAATGTCGACACTCGGTGAATATTTTTCGATAAGGTAACTCGATTTTTCAAAATTAGTTGTGGATTTTTTTCTTACTGGCTGAAGTGACGTGGTATGCCTCATACATAGTTCTATCGTTTTCAGGGAAAAAAAAAGAAATCGATTTTTTGATCGTTGTAAATGTATATTTCGCCGTAAGAATACACACTCACAACGCATGGAGCAATGGACTTGAGAGTAAAGGGGGAAAAACAATCTTACGAGGCGAAAGAAGATATTTGATTATAAATGTGCAGTATCATACGTTTACTTCAGAGGTTCCAAGTGCACGAGAAAAAAATAATAAAATTCTTGTCCTTCGTACTGACCTACCAGTTCAAGGATTTTTTCCCCGTCATTCGTCTTTAAAAAAAATAAAAGTCGTAAAGGAGATATTACCTCGGCAATGAGGTAGTAGTCTCCTCAATGCAGGGGTGATGTCAAAGGTGTATTAAAAATCCACGCATATATCAATATATATATCGTGGCGAAGATTGCGCGGAATTGGAGCACGCGAATCGCCTCGACCGACTTTTGATGTCAACCCCCCCCCCCCCCCCCGCTCGACTTGCCCCGGGGTGTTCCCCGCAACTTTCCACTTCCTCCACCGACTTCCGAGTTGCGCACTATTTCGCTTCCCCATCATTTTCACCCTACTGTACTGACACCATAACATCGCAGCCGTACCGGAAGTTGCCTCCTGTCTGCAATGCTGCGGATGTAGTACGAGATAAATCACTGGGAAATCGTTTGGGGGCGAGCTGTGGCGGCACAGGACACTTTTCAAGTAAACAAACCAGACCAACCGTTGATGGCCAAAGATCAGTGGCCATTTTTCACTCACGACGGAAAATGACGTACTCATCGGCGACCTCATTTTAATACACCGGATTATTCCAAGGATAATAATAAGTACGGGGGTTCTTTTTCAAGTCTGGGCGAAAAATTTTCGGCAGTGCAAAATTTGGATTGGCAGGGTCCGATTTGGCCTGTAGAGTGAAATTCATCAGCATAGTATGAGGTCGAGGACCTTGACCTCCTTTTGACCATGGAATGCTGACCTTGATTTGAATCCGGTAGCTGGACATTGAAAGAACTGGGGAAGTTTGAAATTTCGAAAATTGGCTCAATAATGACATTGAAGTTTGCATCCGTGGAATGCGACGAAAATTATTATTTTGTAATTGCTCGAATTTCTTTTGGCAAATATTCGTTAAGGAGATCTCGCCATCACGTTTTAAGTCGCTTACAGATCTAGAATTTAAATTGGAAAAACAATATTTTGTACAATAATAAAAATATAAAGGCGAAATTTCGTTGCATTGCAACGATGCAAATTTAAAGACCATCATAAATGTTGTTCTTTTTTATTTTTGGGGGCAGTCATTGCAATGTTATGGGATAAGAAAATGTCTCGAGATTTATTCGCAGGTCAGTGAAAAGGGTGGTCCAACGGAATGAGGCAAACTATGTCGAATGCGGTTTCACCAGGATTGAACGAAGATTTTGAGAAATCCCACGCATATTTTTTCCTCTCCGGTTTTTTCCATGAATTATACCTGATCAGATTAGGAAGACCGGAGTAATCAAAGGTTCTTTCCCCGAGTTTGGGCTTGATCGGAACCTCCTCAGTACAGGTGTACCGGAGATCCATCGTCACCAAAGGTCACCGAGCTTTAGCAGGCCCACATAAGCTGGGGCCCAAACCACAGGTCGATTTTCATTTTTTTTTCTCATGAGAGCATTGGAGTACCGAGGTCGAAATTTTACCCACAATTGACATGTAATTTGGCCAAGTTTGAGCGTTTTTAATTTAAAAATATTGATAAACAATAAAGTGATTATTATTTGAACAAAGTGCCGCCGTTGCTGCATGGTCAATTGGTGTAGGTGGTTCTAGCTACTAGGGTACTTTGAAATCACAAAGAAAAATATTTACTTTTAGTATAATAAGGCACCTTTCGTATGACCCTCCCTTTAATTTTCGAGATTACGAAGATGTCAAGCTGTAGAAAAAAAAGTTCGTTTTTCGACCAAAAAAACAACTTTAATTATTTGTTATTAACACATGGATAAACTTATCTTGAAATCTGCGTTTTATAACGTAGATTTATAACGAAACTACGTTTCATGAAACGTAGTTTCCAGAAAAACGCGCAAGAAAAAGGGTGCCATAGCGCAGTCGGCGATCTGACCCTTCACTAAAATCGTCATAACTTGCTGAATTTTTTGAAATTTCCAAAATAGTTTTTTTGCAAATTAATATTAAGAACCTAGGCTAGAAAAATGAGCAGAAATCGTATCTTCGAAAGCTCAAGCTTACGCAGACCCGTCAACGATATATTGGCAACCTTTTATGGGCCTCGACAACGTGTTGCTGCTGAACGATTCGGGTCCATTTTTCGCACCTCTTCGAGGTCATTCGCTTCCTGCCTTTATTCTCACCCCAGCAAAACAGTGAATTCGAGGATTCGATTGTCCGCCGGCTGGGATCAATCGTCTCTGCGACGAGCAAGATTCACGAGCTTTAGGAAACGAGACAGTAAGGACAACGATGAAAAAGGGAGCTCCGAGCACAATGTCGGAAAATACACAAATCGAACGGTCAAAAAACCGGAAGGAAATTTATAAGAGGGCGAAAGGGCGGTTTGCGATGAGGGATGACAGTTGGTCGGAGGGTCTCTCTTTCCATCCCACTCCCTCTCTTTCCATTCTAATTCTTTCATTGAAATTAAGTTGAATGTAAATAATTAAGAAATTAATTAAATGAGCTAATCCAATAAAATAAGTTAATTTAATTAAATGAGCCAATCTCGTCAAATAAGTTAATTACATCAAATAAGTTAATTTCATTAAATAAGTTAATTTCATCAAATAAGTTAATTTCATTAAATGAGTTAATTTCATCAAATAAGTTAATTTTATTAAATGAGTTAATTTGTTTAAATAAATTAATTTAATTTTAAAATGTGCGTGGCATGAAAAAATCATATTTACAAACTTTCAACCTCTGGAGATTGAAAATTCACTGCCAAGTTGCTCCGAAATTGCCCGTAAATATTGCTGGTACAATAAGTGAGCCAATGACACGTATACAGTCGCGAAGGTTTGTTTGGCTCCGAGATTCAGCGAAGAAAACATCACATTCGGGTCGGTATCGTCACCAAAGGGCTGTGTTGTAGTCACCAGAAAATCTGGGGATTTGCCTCACAGCGAGAAACGAGCTTGTCAGGGTATTGGTGATCCAACGTTTTCACCAATACTCGGAACCGACACAAGGATGACATCATCGGGCAGCCTTCTTTTATAGCCTGAAGGAAATCGATCGACGGCCCTTTTTTTTCCCATTCACGAGGTGTGAGCAGCTTACGTGAAGCGAATTACGTCAGGTATGCGGGACCTTGCCGCGCACGTACACAGGTAAAGTTGGTCCAATGTCACATTGCTCTCACGTGGACATACTGTCGATCGCGATGGCTCTTGTTTCATTATCGCTGCCAGGCTCCCCCTCCCACTCGATAACGCCCCTTGTCGTCGGCGCTATCAACCGTAAACTAATTCAATTTATAATATCGTCGTTCCAGGACCGATCCCTCCGGCTTTTCCCATTCAAGCTGGAGAAACTTTGACAAAATTCACCAACCCAGTCACAAACGCAGCCGAACAATTGTCGAATAATCTATCCCTTCAATCAGCACGCGCAGGGAAAGTGCCAGGCAATTAAGGGGTTAGCGTGACGACTTGAAAACGTATATAATTTTCAGATGCTGTTTGTTATCATATATTCAAATGCAGTGGGAACCAACAAATTGATTTCATGTTAAGTTTTTTTTTTAAGAATTTTTTCTTATAAAATGAAACGCCAGTTTAGTTCCTTTAAAAAAAACGTTCGTTTAGTTTGTTTTAAATAAATGAACATTGGTTTAGTATTTTTTGTAAAAAACTTTAGTTTCGTCTTATTATATTAAAAACGAAAACTATAGTCTAGTTCTTTTTATTCAAACTTTAGCTTAGTTTATATTAAAAAAAGCTGCACTTTCGTTTTTTTTTTAAACTTTCGTCAATTTTATGAAAAGCATTAGTTTATTTTTTTATTGCAAGAAAAACTATTTTCATTATTTTTATAAAAAACTTTAGCTTAGTTCTTTTTATAAAAATACCTTCGTTGAGATTTTTTGCAAACAAAACTTTCATTTACTTTTTTTTCATAAAAAATCTCTAGTATTTTTCATTAAAATAACTAAACATGAGATCAATTTGGTATTTTGCACTGTATTTGAGAACAATGAAAAAGAAAATGACTGTATTGCATTATCCGAAAAAGAAAAAAAGAGTTTTTTTAAAAATGAAATGTACTGTCATAGCTGGGCTATAAAGCGTATTACAGTTTTGTAATTTTCGAAACATTCAAATCAGAGAGTTAAGAAAAGTGATATTCGACGGCGACTCTGTTTTTTTACTCTGTTATGATGCGTATTTTTTGAAAAACGAAAAATTCCTCCGTTAAGGCCTAGGTATAAAAGTATACTTAAGGCCTTAGGCCACAGTAACGGGTATAAAATCATGGACGAATTTAACAATTTTTTTCGTATGAAAAAGTGATTCACTCATAAAATTAATTACACATCTATTTAGCATGAATATCAAGCTGTTAGAAAGTATATATATGTATATATATATTCGATGTACAAAATGGCCGACTACTCGAAACTTCTCGAAACAGCTTTTTCCCAATTGGTGTGACAAATAACTTCAACAATTTTCACTCGATTTGCTTCAAATTTAAAAGTTATGTTCCTAATTGCATTTCGCAGAGAAGTACGTTCGGAATTTCTGATTAATCGAAAAATTTTCCATTTATGAGCAGTTTATGAGCAGTTATAACGAAATTTTTCACTGTAAATTCATTTCTTAAGTTCAAATACCCACAACTTTTGAATAAAACAATATTTTTTAAATTTCGTACGTACTTCTCTAGGTATTTTAATGTAGATTGACGAGAATTTTTGTTTTTTGTTCTAGGTAAAAAATTGTGGATGCTAAATGTCACGGCGCGGAGCGCCTAAAAAAAGATAAAAGAAAATATTAGTATTCGGGCATTGTGTACGTCGAAGAAAAAATATATATATTTTCCAACAGCTTCATATTCATACTAAATAGATGTGTAATTAATTTTACGAGTGAAACACTTTTTCATACGAAAAAAAATTGTTAAATTCGCACATGATTTTATACCCGTTACAGTGGCTTGAGGCCTTAAGCCAAAGAAAAAAAGCTTCATCTACCTATCCCAGATCGTTATAAAAATACTTACGATGTACATTATTCGAACTCCTGAAAAAGAAGGAGGAAGGCCCGTGCCGATAGAGGCGGCAGTGTTTCAACAGAGTTTCAGTTGCCGTCACGCCGAAAACTCATTGAAAGACTCGACGCGCAAGCCAGTACGGGGCTGACCGGTCACCCCTCCGCGTACCGGCCGGAGGCAGCGCTGCTCGAAGTAGGCCATCGGCCGAATGACCACAGCAGCCTAAAAGGTGCCGACGACAAAAGGAGGACAAACGCAACCCGCGGTCGTAAGTAGCTCGAAAGGATTCACTTTTCTGGGCTTGGGAGCGATAACGATTTTGCATAGATCGAGTGCGATGAAGTATAGTGACAGTATCGGGTGCAGGGGTGGCGATAAAGCCGTTGGAAAGTAGACCCTCGTGGTTGATAGTGGCTGGCTGTGAGAAGAAAAATTGATAAAAAAGAGAGACGGAGGAGAGGTGAAGGGGTGGCTGGAGCAGCTTGAGCGACGAGGAACATCAGCGAGGGGAGTAGTAGTAGCGGTTCGGTAGGATGAAGAAGTGCTGGGGGTGCTGGTTGGCGAGTGTCTAGGAGCAAGGAAGGGCGACAGGAGCGAAAGGAATAAGGAGAAAAGAGGAGTGAAACAGGCACAGAGGGTCGACTGGGCGACGCGGTAGGCGCGGGGTGAGAGTGATGCTGGAAAGCGCGAAGGCACTGCGGGGGTAGTTGCCAGTTGGGACGCGGTCGGGGTAGTTTGCGTGGAGGGCGCTGCGCGGCAGTCGAGGCTGCGCGAGGGCTAACCAGCTCAGTGCTGGGGAGCGCGGCATCGCGATGTGTCGGTGTTCCGTTGCTGCCGCACTCGCCGCTCGTTCCTTCCTACTTCTCATTCGTTCCACCAAACACTATTGGTCTTTTCCTCGTGTCAGTCCTATGCCACGTTCGTCGACGCTTTTGCGAAAACTTTTCTCTCGTTCTAACTCTCACGCAATCTTTTTCTCTCTCGTCCAAGTAACATTAGCGAAAGAAGAATAGAAACAAAGTTCCTTAGTTCCAGCACGAATTGCAAGAATTGCAAGAATACTTGATGAGGTACATGAGCCTATAAGAGGATTAGTCAGAGTTTCCAGTCTATCGGCTTCGTACTCTGCATCGTGTCCTTCATCGGACGAGAAGCGCCTTCCATAGTGTGGCAGGCCACCTTAAGGTGTAGCTGCTAGTTGTTACTCGTTCCTTTCGACGTCCCGTACAGCTGCTGTGAAGCTTTCGATACAGTCGCGTGATCCAGGATCGATAAGTAATCACAGTGATGTACATCAAGTTGTAGCATCAGCTCGAGTTTTTCCGACAATCCCCAATCGCGCGTTGTCCGTGTTCGCGAAGTGAGTTTAGATTTTCGTGTTTGAGTGAGACTGTGCAAAGTGCCGGTTGTCCTTGGGGGACGATCCGGGCGCGAAAGTATTCCGGGGGTGTACGCGAGGACCCTGAGAGAGGGTCAAGTTTGGATCGCCATGGCTCCGGACAGGGCCATGAGCCACTTCGATTCTCCCGGAGATCCCGCCAAGCGACGATAGTGATAATAAATAAAGAAAAAGTGCAAGAGTTCTCGTAATCGTTGAAAATGGATCCGTACGGTGGTGGATGGTCCCTGCCCCCGGGCCATCCGAACGTGGGTCCACTCGTGGGTGGTGGCGGTGCGGGGCCCAGATGTTGGGAAAGACCGTGCAGCAGACTGGGCGAACCGTCACCGATGCGACCCATCGATCACGGGATGCGATCCACCGAGACCATGAGATCAATGGAATCAATGAGGTCCGTGGATTCGGGAAGACATCAGACACTCGCCGAACAGATGCACGGCACGGATTCCATGAGATCCTCCCTCGAACATCATCAGATGCAGCAGCATCAGCAGCAACACCAACAGCAATCGCAACAGCAGCCGCAACAACACCAACAGCATCAGCATCAGCAGGCAAGAAGTATGGAGGGAATGAGATCGAGCATGGATCAAGTTAGAACGGAACAGCCTAGGTCGATGGAACAGGGTCCGATGTTCAGAGGTCTGGAACATCAGCCAAGAGCCATGGAGTATCCGTGTCGCCTGATGGATCACGCTGGCCACATGCACGATCATTGTCTCGGTCACGAACACGGCTGCCGTTCGATGGATCACGTGCCACGTCAGTTCGAGCATCGCCAGCACGAGGGTGATATTCAAGCCCACGTCGGCAGATCCATGCCAATGACATCGGAAGGCTCCTGCCGATCACTCGAACACCAACAACCGCCGCGACCCATCAGCTGGTCGTGCAGATCACTCGAGCATCATCCCGGCCGACCTTTGCCTATGGACTCGGTCATATTCGGACCCCACACTCATCCGCTACTGCCGAGATTGCCCGGGTCTACAATCGCCGCAGCTGCTGAGAACGCTTTCAGGGTCAATTGTCCGGTTCACAGCCCGTTCCGCTTCAGATTCCCCAACGGCGTTCCCGACTGTCCACACGGCCATCAGGTAAACGTTCGCTTTTCACCTGATACCGCGCTCCCCTCAGGCAGACGGCGTACCATCCAAGCACAAACTTACCGAGCAGCTGATCCTCCTAGCTATCATCCATCCTAAGGAGGGGAAGAAAAATGGAACATACCCAGGCAGGAGATTCACTCTTGCAATTCACTCCATCACTATTTCCCGTGTGTGTATGTTCGTGCGTATGAGGATGAAAAGTATTGGTTGAAGGACGAGTAGAAGGACATCCGGTTAGCATCGGATGCGCAAAAGCTTATGAGGATACTCCAGTGGTATCAGGAGATCCAGCGTACATGCTGCTTCTTCAAGCCACTTTTGACGTGACTCCCACACACGCTGCAGCGTAGCATAAAAAATTCAAACACAAGACGCATCGAGCAACCGCAGTGGCGCATGGAGTTTCCCGCCGACCTTCTTTGATCAGACTTTTTATATCTGCAGTAGCAGTTTCATGCTACACTTTTATCTTACTTTTTTCCGCTCCTTCTCCATCTCGTTCCATGAACGACGAGAGCGGAATGAGTAAAGAGGAAAGAAGCAAGATATCGGCCAAGGCTCTTGTGTCTGCCACCAACGACGCTGCGTGGCCTCCGCTAGTCTCGGTCTTTGACCAACTTCGAATTTGGATATTGCGGATGGAAATTCGAGTATCTCGACTTAAAGGGAATGTGTCCATCTGCGGACATTCGCCCGTGCCATTGAAATTCGATTATGGCTTTTCCATGCTGCTAGCGTACATTACACTGCAGATATTAATCGAGGTGACGAAAAATTGAATCAAGATGAACGGCGTTTCACGCCTCGAAATAAAAAAGAATTACCATCGATTTGCCCATGGCGGATATGAGAAACGTACCAGCACGAAAGCCTCCCCTACGAGTTCAATCTTTCCTCGACCTCAACATCCGTCTCGTAGAACGATGTGTACCTTGAGCTTTTTCTCACGAGGCCACCACGCGTAGAACTTTAGTACCCGACGTGATCCAAATTTGTACAGGCGACCTGGGGGAATTTTTATTGGAATTTCGAGCATGGACTAGGCGGCGTTGATGCTTTTCCCATTTGCCACGGGGAGAGACCACAATGCGTAAAAAAAAGAGGCGGAGTATCTATAGCCATGCCTGATGGCATTGATGGTGATGGCGGGGTGGTATATCGCCCGCAAAAGTCATTCCATTATTCCAGGAGACTCTGGGACCCTTGGGCCTATCACATAGCCGAGCTGCTTTACTATCTTACTCGGCGCGATTTCGATTTCGCGGCAGTGATTTCTTCAGTGAAGAAGCTTCCTTCCCGCAACCGCAAAGTCCGCCAGACTTTCCTCGCCAAGCTGGTGTACAGCTGCGAGCCCAAGCTTTACTATACGTACGTTCATGCTAGAATGTCTAGTAAAAATAAAAGCGCAGTCACCGCAGGTAGAGGAATTTTAACGAGACCCGGAAATACAGGGTGCTTTTTTTCCCACTCGCTGTCTCACGCACCGAAGCGCTTCGGTGCGTTCGTTATCAATCTAGGAAAGTGCTCGCCAACCCCTGCTGTTCGTATAGTACGGAACAGCAGGTGATGAAAAGCAGCAACAACAACAAAACGTCGCATCATGATGGCCAGCAGAAAAAAAATTGATACGCGTGTGGATAACTCAAGCTCTGTCATTGCGTGTCCTGTGGTGGAAAAATTCACCCCTCGAAAAATTCCTGAACGGAATAAATTGATGTATCACACTTTCCGTGCCGTTTTATCGTGGCTCCCTCGAGGGAGAACGAGAGATCTAAGCAGGGGTGTATCTTTAAGGTATTTAATGTTTTGGTTGGATCAAAGATGAGGAGCTTTTGTTTCTCGAAGGAGAAAAAATCAAACAAATTCCAGTATTTGATTTCACGACGAGAAATCCATCTCTCGCCCAATTCGCGATGGACGATAATCGATTTTGACTGCACAACGAACTTATGATTTTTTTTGGGCTTATCGATGTTATGAGTTCTCGCAATCCTCTTTCTAAATTTACGCAAACATTCGTCGCCGTCTTCCCACGCTCTATGGAAGACCCAATATTCAGATGCAAGGAGCCGTTTATTCAAAAGATTGGATTCGTTTGGATTCGTTTGGGTTTGGGTTTATCAAAGACCCAAGATGCATATTCAGGGGAGCCATTCGTTCATAGAAATTGGGTTCGGGTCTATCAAGGACTGAAGATTCGGATGCAGGAAGATTTTCTTTTTGGTGAGTTTGGTTGGTTTGGGCTTCTCGAAGATTCAAGATTTGGCTTTGTTTGATTTGGGTCTATCAAAGACTGAAGATTCGGACGCAGGGAGATTTTCTTTTTAGTGAGTTTGGTTTGTTTGGGCCTATCGAAGATTCAAGAGTTGGCTTTGTTTGATTTGGGTCTATCAAAGGCTGAAGATTCGGATGCAGGGAGATTTTCTTTTTGGTGAGTTTGGTTGTTTTGGGCCTATCGAAGATTCAAGATTTGGCTTTGTTTGATTTGGATCTATCAAAGATCCAAGATGCAGATGCAGGGAGCCATTCATTCAACAATATTAGGTTTGGAGGTTTACCAAAGACCCAAGTTTCAGTGCAGGGAGAATTTCGTTTCATTGGCTTTGGTTGATTTGAGCCTATCAAGGGGTCAAGATGTGGCTTTGTTCGATATGGACCTATCTAGGGCCCAATATGTGGCTTTGTTCGATATGGACCTATCAAAGATCCAACATTCAGATGCAGGGAGCTTTCCATAAAAGGAAATTGGAAGGGTCCCTCAGTGTCCTAGGCACCCTGAAAGAAATCTTCAAAGTGGCCCAACAGCCAAGTTTGCGGCTGGATGATTCACGCCACTTACCAACTCCAAATCATCGAATACTTCCAAAGGTGACGACTTCCACGGACTTTTGGGTCAACGTTTCCTAGCAAGAATTTATGGTCGCAGCTCGTTAGCAGCTTGGCCCAAAATAAATGTTTGGTCACCGTTTCCGGTCTAGCGGACACTCGGCCTTTCGCATCATCCTGGAACTACATTTTTGCTGGAATCCCTCTGGTACAAGTTGATCTTGAAGCTCTGCTCGTTGGGCCACGTCTGGTTTGGCAGTTTCCAATGTGCAATCTTTGGATGCGGACGAAAATTGGCCCGACTATCTACCAGCGCTCGGACAGACCAACAGCAATGACAATATCAGATGCTCGATGTGGAATCCATCAACCATTCTCATCTCGAAGCTTTGGTAATAACCGTCGTCTGCTTACCTCGGCTGGTGGGTTCGTCTTCTCGATTCTGGTACGCGTTATGTACGCCTGGAGGGTTCGAAATTGTCAAACTCCATCGATATATAAGGGCCGGGTATTCACTCTCGTAGAATGGCATCGACCATGCGGAATACCAAGGTATCGGAGCACAATATCCGTCATGCTTTACCGCAACGCAGCCGCGGCTAGATTCGCATTAACGTCACCGACACTCCGCTAATCTTAGGCACGTGGATCACCATGGAACAGCATTGTACTTGCCCAATGTACCTGCCGTATCTCCCGCAAACCCGACGAGAACTCAACACCCCACCACGGCATGTCAGCCTGGCTTGAAATTTCTCGATAAAACGCCTCGTACAGGACCACGATGGTTCTCCATTGTATCAACGGGTTACGTACCGGGCCGCTGGCGCTTTTTGAAATATTTTTCTTTAGACAGTGAATCATGCGTTATTTATCGGTACTTCGACTTCATGATTTTTTTATTGATTAGCTGAACAACAAATTATTCATGTACATTGTTGAGGCCTCTGTCGAAAAAAAGCGCTCCGCTGATGTGCATCACTGCTCCATGAATTGATGGACTTGAAAAATCCAAGGAAACTCTTGTTAACTAATAGTTACAGTATGTCGAGCCAAAAATTTGGATTTTCGAAAACAAGATTTACCAAAAAGAAAAAAGTGCCAAGAGAAAACCAGAAAAAATTGTTAGAAAATAAAGAATTTGTTGTTAGAGATTTCATATAAAACTGTTTTAATAAATATTAAAAACTGTTGAAGTTATAGCGAGGTTTGGGGATAATTTTGAGACGCTAAGTTTTTAGAGACTCGCAGAAGTATAGAGAATAATAATCAACATAAAAAACCTAGCAATAGAGCATAATAATTAACAATAAAAAATCAATCAGAAGAGAAAAATGATCCTCACTGAAAAATCAGCGTTTTTTGTAACCTTAAAGGTATATAATCTTATAATAAAGTACCATCACCACGACTGAAAAAAAAATAGTCTAGTCTTGTTCTCGATGTCCCCCCCACCCGAGTACAGACCCGAGCAATACTCCAACATAATTCGTTATTGTGTTTTGTTTTCTTCAACAATTACGGTGAGCTGTATCCTTATATTCCGATTTCAAGACAATGAAAATTCCGCAATATAAAGCCTCCTTTGTACACGTGGATCGAGAACGGACCTTTGATAATAATTGCATTACCGTTTTCCTTTGATTCGATTATCGGCTGCCTCCGAGGCGGTAGGCAAAGGGGCGAGGCGTCTGCACAATCGTCGGCCACGCCAGACGTTTCATTCATTTCCTTCAGATTATCGAATTCTTGGGTAACACCCGAGAATATTCTCCGGCGTGGGATTATTCCAATGGAACGATGAAAGATACCGATTTATCACTCCATTCGAACGAAGATTGTTAATTTTCGTTTCTTTTGTCTTTCCGAGCACTCGTCGTCAAACTTCTAGTCGAAGATTCTGCATCACTGGATTTCGTTACGTTCATCGATGAAGACTAGTGTCAAGTGTTAGTAAGAAACGAACGGAGTGATTCTCTTTCGAGCCTGTCGTATTGCTAGAATGCCAATTAAAAATTGCAAAATGGATCCATCGAGCACGTTGTATTGCTTGATTCGCAATCAAAAATTGAAAAATCAAAGGCACCCCGTATCTTGTGATTTGCAATCAAAAGTTGGAGAATAGAACCATCAAGCGCGTCGGGGGGCTAGATTTTTAATTAAAGATTGAATAATGGAACATTGAAATTTCGTGCCTGAATCATTTCTGACAGAAACGATGACCCCCCTACGACGCTTCGTACGTTGCCGTTAATTATCACCCTTCCGGCCGTATCGGTGGTCAGAGCTAAGTCCAGGTTGTTTCGGATGCAGTATGGCGGCGATACATGAGACCGGAGTGTCCGCAGTCACGTAGATACCCGAATGATCCATCAGCCTCCAAAGTCCCCCTTGATCCTAAATAAATGGTAACCATCGGGTCGGTTCTGTACGTATACCTGTACCGGAAGCCAAAGCTTCTTCTCCGGGTCGTTTAACGGCGTCAAACTCGATTTTATTCTCCAAACGAGTATAGGTTGCGGTCGAAGAGCCAACTGCAACGCAATAACGTTTTATCGCGTGTTACGTGGGATCGATGAAATCCAGCAATGTGGGAGACAGGAGGAGTGAACACGCCAAGGTACGAGGCCATTATTTGGACAATTTTTCCTCTCTGTCCGTTTCCTCTTTCTCTCCAATCTCTCTTTCTCTCTCTCTCTGTTGTCTCTGGATTTGTCTCCCTGTCCCTTCCGGACATCGCACCCCAACCATCCTCGTGAACGTCTCAGATGTCCATGCTCATTTAATTCGAATCTGAGCTTTGGGTCTGTTGAAAATAGACACACGTATTGTCAACTCCAATGACTGCTGGTGCTCGAGATTTGCCATTTTCCTTGGCATGAAAGGTCCGCGAGATCGTTTCGCTGGTGGGAATTGGGATTATCGATGAACGCCTGTTGGAGATCCCTGCGTTTGGAAAAGATTATTGGGTTTGGTTCTTTTCTGGCAAGACACAAATCCGAGTTTGGGTTTATGGAACAAGAAGTGGTCACTCATGTGGATTCGATTGTGAAGGATTCCCCCGGTGGAAAATTACATTGATGGGTGACTCAGACTTTCAATGCACATCAATTTTCCATGACGATTGTCCACAAAGGTAGTTGTTGGTTCACCAGCCTGTTTCTTGAAGATCTACAGCAATGTTCATTGGTGGAGACTTTCAAATGGAATCGATGAGAGCGCCAGAGTAGGACGAGCAGCCCTCGCAATTTCCTCCTGGGTCTGGCAGAGTCCCCAGGAAATACACCCGTAAATATATGATTGATGTACGAAAGAAGTGCTCGTATAAATGTTTGATTGGGAAGGCAGCGATAGCGGTGCAACATACAAAGTAGTTTACCCGAAACGATAAGATCGTGATAGGACCGGAGATCCGGAGGATTATGGGGCAAGAAAGAACATCGAAAAATGAAGACGTATCTGTACGTGTCTGTGAACAGACAGAGGTGCTTTGCGGTCTCTAGGGAAACTGAATTTCATTTATGAACCAATACCACGTGACCACGTTAGGTGAGTCGAAGCGATTCCTCAGGGTTTCACACGTGTCATTGCTATGCCATCATCCATTACGTGTCTGTAGCTCTTCATGGGTCGTTAATATTTAACGGGGTGGGTGGCTGAAACGATTTATCTTTCGGGTGTTTTTTTGTTTCTATAACTAGCAGCACTGCAATGGCAACATTGATGAGGATACAAAAAGTGTTGTGGGCAACATACGCAGGGGCTCTCTCAGTAAGTGGAAATGTTGAAGAGGCAAGTGTGGAATGAAAGGGATGGGTTTCTGAAAGTGAATCTTCAAGAATTCAATTCTTCCGCATGACTGGTAGCATTTCAATGGGAACATCTATGGATACAAAAAGTCTTGCGAGCAACTTTTGTAGGGTCTCTGTCAGGAACTGGAAATGTTTAACTGGATCCCTGTCCTTTCACGAATGTGGAAGGAAAGGGATGGACGCCTGAAAGCCTCCAAGAGTATACAGTTACATGCAAAAGTGTCCAGCCAAAGATAATTTTATGATTAAGAAACGTTTAAAGGATGCAAAATGGAAACACAAATATATCATCGTAAAGGTCTTTTATTATGCAATCAAAATATGTAATTGAAAAATTGTTCATAACGATTAACAATTATTTGAAAGAAAAATAACACGTTTTGCTGCTTCATAAATGTCCGGCCACATTCCACGAAGATATAATTCGCTTCCCTTTGTTTACATCATCAGTCGCGAAATCGTGTAAACATTGTAAGCTCTGTTCCTTTTGCATTGTACGATCAGTAACACTCAGTCAAGATGTCGAACGCACGTCTTTAGATATACGTAAAGTGGTTATCACGTTGCACAACGAAGGAAATAGTTTCACGTGAAATAGCTTAAATTTTGGGCGATTGGAAAATCGACGGTTATCGATATAATAAATAAATTCAAGACTTCAGGTACTCTAGAGAATAAATACTGTCCTGGGAGACCTAGGAAAAAACTAATCGTGTCGATAAAGTTATCAAAAGAAAGACTGTCGTAGACGTAAAAAAGAATGCTGCATTCGTCGCACGTGAATTACGCGAAGAAAATTTGGCTGACATTAGCCAAAGTACTGTTTCACGTAGACTGACAGAATCGAGACTTTTTGGACTACTTTTTTGTTAAAAAACCGCTCATCAGTAAAAAAATAAGGCCAGATAGAGTTCGTGAAAAAAATACCAGAGCTGGACTGTTGAAAATTGGAAAAAAGTGCTCAGACGAAACTAAAATTGATTTGTTTGGAAATGATGGGAGAAGGTACGTTCGACGACCAAAAGGAACTAGAAGTGATTCGCGATATCAAACAGTAACTGTGAAACACGGTGGAGGTAGCATTATGCGGGTTGCATTCTCTTGGAATGGCGTCAGTCCAATCTTTAAAATTGAAGGCACTACGAGCTCTGCTATGTATAGAAATATTATATCAAAAGAAATGCTGCCTTATGCTCGTCAGAATATGCCACGAGGATGGATTTTTCAGCAAGATTATTATCCAAAACATCGTTCACAGCTCCTTCAGCAGGTTTTTAGCACGAATAATATTCGAGTTTTAGAGTTGCCGAGTCAATCTCCGGACTTGAATCCCATAGAACATTTATGACAAGAGTTAAAACTAAGAGTAGGAACTGAACATTGTGCGAATAAAGCTGCTTTGTGGGGAAAAGTTCAAGAAGAGTGGAAAAATATCTCTCAAGATAGAATCATCAAACTTATTGAATCGATGCCTCACCGATCTGCTGCCGTGATAGCTTCGAAGGGCATGACTACCAAGTTTTGATGAAAATCTTACATTTATTACGGTTGTCAATTTTTTTTTCTTGAGTTACTATATTTTTTCTTTCTATATAGTGCGTAATTCGTACTTGGCCGGATAGTTGTGAAAAAGCGAAAATTGTTATTTTGGTTATCAATAATTATGAGTAGTTATATATATTTTTTCAACAACACGTTTTGATTGCATAATAAAAGAACTTTACGATTATATGTATGTGTTTCCATTTTGCATCGTTTAAATGTTACTCCATCATAAAATTATCTTTGGCAGGACACTTTTGCATGCAACTATGTCAAGGTCCCCTGGAAATTGAAACGGATCAAAAAAACATTGTCATCTTCCCGCGTGGTTTTTCCCAAAATTTAGGATTCCCTAGGAATACGCATAGGAATATTCTCGGCTCATGACCCCTCGTCTCATCGTCATCGCAATGGGGAACGCTCTTTTTTTGCAGGAACGCTCGAGCATTTTCTATGGGATGATGTATTTTTGTGATATGGCATATAGGGCAGTGGCCCGAGGCACGTTCGATAAAGAGAGGTACTAATACGAGCACCCACCATAATCATCAACCCCCCCCCCCCCCCCCACGAAGAATACTCGCTCGGAGGCTTTTGCGGCTAATTTAGCTATTCTTCCTCGTATCATACGCTGTTGCGCCTCTTTTGTCGGTTCCTACATGTAATCCCGTTCAGCTCGGAGCGAGCAACCGATTAACTGCTCACCGATGTTCATTCCGCTGTGGTATTGCGAACAGCCAGGATTTGATGTAAACGCAAGCCAACCGTTTTATTATTGTGCGTTGGAAGGAAGATACAGCCAGCGTCCGAGCCTACAATGAATCAAGCCGCGCGGAACAGCTGGAAGAAAAGGAACATCTGACGGGAGGCTGTTCCTTCTTTTGATGATGACATAATTGGGAACTCTGCCATTTGTCGCATTGTCTGGCAACTCTTGACTGCTGGTCCAAATGTCAAATTTGCCATTTCTGGCTGCTATGTCGTTCGATCAGCGGACTCAATAGTTAGTTGATTCCACATCAGACGTGACTGAAATTGACTGATTGGGTCATCGATGAGGGGTACAATTCTTTGCCTCTTTGGGCATGGAGGATTCTCCTGCTCCATGATCAGCTCTCCTAATAATGTACTTAAGGCGTTACCCCCACTTGTAGCGCAAAAAAGGCCTTTTTCATGAATTTTTTTAAAGAAAACTAGAAAACTTTTTTAATCGATCAATATACCATCTTAAAGAACACATCTTGAAGAACTTTCAGTAATTTTTTTATTGAAAAATATTACATTGTTTAGTGGCAAATGGCCGTCAATGAAATAATGTTTTTATACACACGGTTTGCGGTGACCAACATTACGGCGAAGTGGATCATCTGAAAAAAAAATGCGGATGGATTTAGTCAAATATAAGTATAAACTAGTCTTTAATCGAAGGATTTTAAAAATATTCATTTTTCACAAAATGGCGGACAGTCAAAGTTAATGGTTCGATGTTAACGAAAAAAAACGGCCGTTTTTTGGCTATAAAACGGCCATTTTTTTCGAAAAAAAAATCGAACGATTAAAGACTACATTTTTATGTATTAAATAAGCCTGCGAAATTTCAAGAAGATCGGTTCATTAGTGTTCGAGTAATCTTGGTCACCGACTTCAGAAATGCCATTTTGAGAAAAACGCGTTTAAAGTTTCAATTTCAGATTACACGAAGAAAATATTTTTTTTTTGTAAACTTACATAGAGTCATCTATTCCGGGCCCATACAGAAGTATGGGCCCGGTTACTTATACTTCAAAAAAATGCAAAAAAAATCGATTTTTTCAAAATCGCAAGTGGGGGTAACCCCTTAATTCAAATCACTATAGACGAAAATGGTAGTTAAACAAATTGTAGGTCTGCGCTTTTGATGAAATCTCCGAGATGGAACATCCGAAACAAAAAATCAAACGGTTTGAGATTCAGTATGTTAATGGCTATAGTGCATATCACGATTTTTTATATATGCACAAAATAACAAAACGGCGGACATCTTTCGAAAAAAAAAAACAGAAAAGACGTCTTTTTTCACCGTTTTTGGCAAAAAAATAGTAAACATCAAAATTTAAAAAAATCCTTGTTATGCGCTATATATAGCGCATAACACGTATACAGTTTATATTATAGATATTGATGTAGAAGTTGTTACACTTGATAAATACACTTTCGAAATATATCACAACATTTTTTAAAATCTATTTATGTAACTCAAACAAACTTTGAACGCGTTTTGCTCGAAACCACGTTTTCCGACGGCTTATCTTTATGAAAATTTAACCACATATTCTTTACAACTATAGCTATAGTTGTTACACTTAATAAATACACTTTCGAAATATTTTTTTTAAATGTTATTAATTCAAGACACTATTTGTAGACGAAAATGGTAGTAAAAAAAATGTCCTAAAAAAATTCTAGGTCTGCGCTGTTGATGAAATCTCGGAGATGGAACATCCGAAAGAATAAAATCGAACGGTTTTAGATTCAGTATGTTAATGGCCATAGCGCATATCACACGATTTTTTATATATGCAAAAATAACAAAATGGTGGACATGTTTCGAAAAAAACCAGAAAAAACGTATTTTTCACCGTTTTTGGCAAAAAAAAATAGTAAACATCAAAATTTAAAATAATCCTGTTTATGCGCTATATAGTTTATATTATAGATATTGATTTAAAAGTTGTTACACTTAATAAATACACTTTCGAAATATATCACAACCTTTTTTTGTATCTATTTATGTAACCCAAACAAACTTTGAAGTTTTTCCACAACTATAGCTATAATTGTAAAGAATATGTGATTAAATTTTCATAAGGATAAGCCGTAGAAAAACGTTGTTTCGAGCAAAAGGCAATCAAAGTTTGTTTGGGTTACATAAATAGATAAAAAAAATGTTGTGATATATTCAAATCTGTATTTATTAAGTGTAACAACTTTTATATCAATATCTATAATATAAACCTATAACAAAAATCATAAAAATAGCCTTTTTAGCATCTAAAGTTACAAGACCCCCTAATTAATTCAGTTTCTACCCTCAAAAATGCAATTTTTGTTTACTCATCTCATTTGTTGCATTTTCAATCTTTTTTAGCAGTTTTTAGATACTTTGCGACTAAAGCCGCAAAACTGAATCAATAAAAAATGTCATTGCACGTTAATGATAAATTCGCTTTTGCCCCACAAAAGAGTAGGCAACACTCAAGTGTGGGTGAAAATTGAAAGGGACATGATCGTAAAAATCAAGAAGGGCAGCCCTTTTGGGTTGCGCTTCGACGACAAATAAAAAATGCCTAATGTTCATGACTTACGGTAACTCAGTGAATGGTGGGGGATGAAGCAAGGCAAAGATTTTTTGCCTCTCGGTCCATTTGCCTACCGACGGATGTGGGCGAGTGTAATTAACCGTGCTTTCAAGCCCCTATTTTTTGCTGCCCAATGTGCGTATGTGGCGCCGAATTTTCGACGTGCTCGTCAGGCGTGCGAACCGGAACAGCTTCGGCACAATGCAAGAGCTGTTAGACCAATAATTTTCGCGACCGGGAGCCGGGCTGCGCTCTTCCTATGGCGTAACTCTTCCCGAGTAATCTATGCGCGATTTCGTTACAAAAGCTCCAACGGGGACAGGGGGGTCGGTGCGGTTGTGGCATTCATCGAATTATGTGGGAATGCCCATTGTTTCGCATTTTCACCAAAGCGTCAGGGACGAATATAATTGAGGGAGAATTTCGGAATGTTGGGAATTCTATTGTGGCTTCATTCGCGTCATGCGCGAAGAATTTTTCTTGTATTCTTAATTGAGAGACTTTGCCGCTCTGCGCAAGCTTGCAGCCCAAAAATCAGATCGATTTTCAATCGATTTTTTTCTCACACGAGTATGGGGATGACGAGGTCGGGATTTTACACGCTATTGACACATCGACGCTGATTACGAAAAATAGCGAAATTCGAAGTTCTTACGAAAACTAGCATGATTATGCTTTCGCCACGGAAACTAGCACGTTTCCATATTCACAGCGAAAACCAGCATGTTTCGGCTTTCGCCGCGAAAACTAGCTTGTTCGATTTTCACTGTAAAAACAAGTGTAAAAAGAGTTTTGGTGAGAATTTAAGGCGTTATCCCCACTTGTAGCGCAAAAAGAAGGCCTTTTTCATGATTTTTTTTAAAGAAAACTACAAAACTTTTTTAATCGATCAATATACCATCTTAAAGAACACATCTTGAAGAACTTTCAGTAATTTTTTATTGAAAAATATTACATTGTTTAGTGGCAAATGACCGTCAATGAAATAATGTTTTTATATACACGGTTTGCGGTGGCCAACATTGCGGCGAAGTGGATCATCTGAAAAAAAAAATGCGGATGGATTTAGTCAAATATAAGTATAAACTAGTCTTTAATCGAAGGATTTTAAAAAATATTCATTTTTCACAAAATGGCGGACAGTCAAAGTTAATGGTTCGATTTTAACGAAAAAAAACGGCCGTTTTTTGGCTATAAAACGGCCATTTTTTTCGAAAAAAAAAATCGAACGATTAAAGACTACATTTTTATGTATTAAATAAGCCTGCAAAATTTCAAGAAGATCGGTTCATTAGTGTTCGAGTAATCTTGGTCACCGACTTCAGAAATGCCATTTTGAGAAAAACGCGTTTAAAGTTTCAATTTCAGTTTACACGAAGAAAATATTTTTTTTTGTAAACTTACATAGAGTCATCTATTCCGGGCCCATACAGAAGTATGGGCCCGGATACTTATACTTCAAAAAAATGCAATAAAAAAAATCGATTTTTTCAAAATCGCAAGTGGGGGTAACCCCTTAAGCTCACGCAAGCCCCATAAAACCGGTTTCGTCCACGAAGGGTCGCCGCAATGGGGTCATCGAATTGAAGATTAGCGAAGTACGGAATAAAACCGGAAAAATAGAGAAAAAATACTAAATAAATAATACATAAATCAATCAATAAATAATAAAGAAAATAAAAATGATGCAGAAACACTCGATTAAAAAAAAACTTCTATTTGTTTATTTATTTAATTGGTATTATTGACTGAAAAACCATCAAGGACTTTTCTCCTCGGAATTTTGTCATCCGCTGGCTCGCCAAAGCTTCGCGATGGCTCTCAGGACACCCATCGCTGGAGCCCATCAACGCTTCGACTCACCCTTATTTCAATAAGAGCAAGCAAAATATTCGGTGATCGCGTCACACGGGTGGAGCTCGCTAGAACAATGTAAACCCAAAGAGCGTAAAACTTATACGACTCGAGTCGCGCAACGTAGCAACCGCGCTTCAATATCTCGATGATACTTCTGGCCCTTCGACGGTGCACACACTTATGGATCTCTTATCGCTGCAACTCCGAGGAACGGGAAGTTCGAAGGTTATTAGGGACTCGACGCGCAAAGGAAACAAAGACGTTTAGTGTGTGCCGCGCTCTCCCACGATTTCGCGAGATACGAACTCCGAGCAACCCTTAACCTTCAACCACGAGCGCTTTATCCTCCGTTAACTTTGCATCAATCCACTTGCCTGTAACTACTCTGTGTCAGTCATATTAATCCCGTATTTAATTAACGACTGTTCTGTCAAATAACAGAATTATAGACTGAAGTGGTGGCCTCGCCGACGAAAGTTTAATTTTTGGAATTTTTTTCTGCCCTTTGACTCTTGCTTTTTCTCTCCCTGTATATCTCTTTTATTTGTGTTTTACATTTTATTCTTAATTTTATTTTGTTTAAATGGGGCCATTTTTATGTTCATTTGTCATCAAACTTTTTTTGTGTTTTTTTTGTTAAGTTGTTTTTTATTGTTTTGATTTTGTGTAGAGCACGAATAAACATAATCAAATCTAACCTCTTTTTGCCTCCCTCTCTCTTCTGCTTATGTCACACATTTTATTTTCAATTTTTACATTTATTTTATTGTCTACTTCCGCATTTTTCCGCAGTTATTCTATTTCCAATTTTTTACATATTTTTATTTTTATATCGTTCTACTCAATTACATATTTATGTAATTCTACTCGACAACATTTTTCATACCTTCTATTATTCTCGAATTCGGCTGTTTTAGTTAATTTTCGTACTTCGTCGTTTTACGTTATACGCGATTTTAGCTTCATTTTTTTAAACGTAAAATATTTTGTCTCAAAGCAGCGAGCATTAAAAACAAAAAATCGACCATGAGTCTAATTATAAAAATACGACTTAACAGCAAAGCCCACGCTGCTCGCTTTCCCCCTTCGAGAATTTTCAAACATTTTCATCCAGAAATTATTAAAGCATGCCTCGATCCGCCGACGAATTTAATATCCTAATAGAAACTTAATTATTTAATGAATACGAAATCCGAGCTTGGTATCATGAAGGAGCTCGCATTTTCGTCGGAAATACCTCTTGTTGCTTTGCGAGTATCGTTCGCGAAACCAAATTATACGAACAGTGGGGTCAGTTTTGGTATCTTCTCAGGTCTCAGGGACCGTGTCAACGTTGGTATAAAATCTAAATTATATATATGTATATATTGTAACGTGACGTTACAAATATCGAGACTATCCGAGAAAAGTGTGGTACGCGGGCTGGCAAAGCTTAGTGGTCGGAGCAGTAACCCAGATTTTTATTTTTTGCCTTGTGTATGTCCTTTCCTCTCAGAAGTTTTCAAAAGCAATTGAGAGTCATTTAGACAAGTATAAACATTTTTTTATCATCTCAACTTTATTGTCTGATCCTCTCGAACCTATTTTTTAAACTTTTGAGAAAAATCTAAGGCATCTGCGGTAGTGTTTAGTTCGTCATTTGTTTATTGCTCAACAGTGCACTTCGTGACAAAAATAAGAGTAAAAAATCGCGAGTTTAGTGCACACACAAAGGAGAAAAAAATGCTCTTTTTGGAAAACAAAAAAGATGGCATTGATACGCGGTATCTAGATTTACCTTTCCAGCGTACTTTTCGGGCCATCCCCGTTACTGTCAACGTTAACGAGGTCATCCCATATGACCTATTTTTTTCCGCTATTTCGTAGAATTCTTCTTCATGTACCATTAAAGCGCACTATCTATGAATTGTTACCACACATTTATGAATAGTTTCACAGTCCCTCAGAATTTCATCAAACAAAAATAACGAGATGAATTGACTTTACACCGTTCGGAAGACACTCATGTGTAAATAAGTATGTTGACGGCTGCCTTGATACCGGAGGTTTTACTCATCTGAAATTTAAGGCATTACCCCCACTCGTAGCGCAAAAAAGGGCTTTTTCATGAATTTTTTAAAGAAAACTACCAAACTTTTTTAATCGATCAATATACCATCTTAAAGAACACATCTTGAAGAACTTTCAGTAATTTTTTTATTGAAAAATATTACATTGTTTAGTGGCAAATGGCCGTCAATGAAATAATGTTTTTATATACACGGTTTGCGGTGACCAACATTGCGGCGAAGTGGATCATCTGAAAAAAAAATGCGGATGGATTTAGGCAAATATAAGTATAAACTAGTCTTTAATCGAAGGATTTTAAAAAATATTCATTTTTCACAAAATGGCGGACAGTCAAAGTTAATGGTTCGATTTTAATGAAAAAAAACGGCCGTTTTTTGGCTATAAAACGGCCATTTTTTTCGAAAAAAAAAAATCGAACGATTAAAGACTACATTTTTATGTATTAAATAAGCCTGCAAAATTTCAAGAAGATCGGTTCATTAGTGTTCGAGTAATCTTGGTCACCGACTTCAGAAATGCCATTTTGAGAAAAACGCGTTTAAAGTTTCAATTTCAGTTTACACGAAGAAAATATTTTTTTTTGTAAACTTACATAGAGTCATCTATTCCGGGCCCATACAGAAGTATGGGCCCGGATACTTATACTTCAAAAAAATGCAATAAAAAAAATCGATTTTTTCAAAATCGCAAGTGGGGGTAACCCCTTAAGCTCACGCAAGCCCCATAAAACCGGTTTCGTCCACGAAGGGTCGCCGCAATGGGGTCATCGAATTGAAGATTAGCGAAGTACGGAATAAAACCGGAAAAATAGAGAAAAAATACTAAATAAATAATACATAAATCAATCAATAAATAATAAAGAAAATAAAAATGATGCAGAAACACTCGATTAAAAAAAAACTTCTATTTGTTTATTTATTTAATTGGTATTATTGACTGAAAAACCATCAAGGACTTTTCTCCTCGGAATTTTGTCATCCGCTGGCTCGCCAAAGCTTCGCGATGGCTCTCAGGACACCCATCGCTGGAGCCCATCAACGCTTCGACTCACCCTTATTTCAATAAGAGCAAGCAAAATATTCGGTGATCGCGTCACACGGGTGGAGCTCGCTAGAACAATGTAAACCCAAAGAGCGTAAAACTTATACGACTCGAGTCGCGCAACGTAGCAACCGCGCTTCAATATCTCGATGATACTTCTGGCCCTTCGACGGTGCACACACTTATGGATCTCTTATCGCTGCAACTCCGAGGAACGGGAAGTTCGAAGGTTATTAGGGACTCGACGCGCAAAGGAAACAAAGACGTTTAGTGTGTGCCGCGCTCTCCCACGATTTCGCGAGATACGAACTCCGAGCAACCCTTAACCTTCAACCACGAGCGCTTTATCCTCCGTTAACTTTGCATCAATCCACTTGCCTGTAACTACTCTGTGTCAGTCATATTAATCCCGTATTTAATTAACGACTGTTCTGTCAAATAACAGAATTATAGACTGAAGTGGTGGCCTCGCCGACGAAAGTTTAATTTTTGGAATTTTTTTCTGCCCTTTGACTCTTGCTTTTTCTCTCCCTGTATATCTCTTTTATTTGTGTTTTACATTTTATTCTTAATTTTATTTTGTTTAAATGGGGCCATTTTTATGTTCATTTGTCATCAAACTTTTTTTGTGTTTTTTTTGTTAAGTTGTTTTTTATTGTTTTGATTTTGTGTAGAGCACGAATAAACATAATCAAATCTAACCTCTTTTTGCCTCCCTCTCTCTTCTGCTTATGTCACACATTTTATTTTCAATTTTTACATTTATTTTATTGTCTACTTCCGCATTTTTCCGCAGTTATTCTATTTCCAATTTTTTACATATTTTTATTTTTATATCGTTCTACTCAATTACATATTTATGTAATTCTACTCGACAACATTTTTCATACCTTCTATTATTCTCGAATTCGGCTGTTTTAGTTAATTTTCGTACTTCGTCGTTTTACGTTATACGCGATTTTAGCTTCATTTTTTTAAACGTAAAATATTTTGTCTCAAAGCAGCGAGCATTAAAAACAAAAAATCGACCATGAGTCTAATTATAAAAATACGACTTAACAGCAAAGCCCACGCTGCTCGCTTTCCCCCTTCGAGAATTTTCAAACATTTTCATCCAGAAATTATTAAAGCATGCCTCGATCCGCCGACGAATTTAATATCCTAATAGAAACTTAATTATTTAATGAATACGAAATCCGAGCTTGGTATCATGAAGGAGCTCGCATTTTCGTCGGAAATACCTCTTGTTGCTTTGCGAGTATCGTTCGCGAAACCAAATTATACGAACAGTGGGGTCAGTTTTGGTATCTTCTCAGGTCTCAGGGACCGTGTCAACGTTGGTATAAAATCTAAATTATATATATGTATATATTGTAACGTGACGTTACAAATATCGAGACTATCCGAGAAAAGTGTGGTACGCGGGCTGGCAAAGCTTAGTGGTCGGAGCAGTAACCCAGATTTTTATTTTTTGCCTTGTGTATGTCCTTTCCTCTCAGAAGTTTTCAAAAGCAATTGAGAGTCATTTAGACAAGTATAAACATTTTTTTATCATCTCAACTTTATTGTCTGATCCTCTCGAACCTATTTTTTAAACTTTTGAGAAAAATCTAAGGCATCTGCGGTAGTGTTTAGTTCGTCATTTGTTTATTGCTCAACAGTGCACTTCGTGACAAAAATAAGAGTAAAAAATCGCGAGTTTAGTGCACACACAAAGGAGAAAAAAATGCTCTTTTTGGAAAACAAAAAAGATGGCATTGATACGCGGTATCTAGATTTACCTTTCCAGCGTACTTTTCGGGCCATCCCCGTTACTGTCAACGTTAACGAGGTCATCCCATATGACCTATTTTTTTCCGCTATTTCGTAGAATTCTTCTTCATGTACCATTAAAGCGCACTATCTATGAATTGTTACCACACATTTATGAATAGTTTCACAGTCCCTCAGAATTTCATCAAACAAAAATAACGAGATGAATTGACTTTACACCGTTCGGAAGACACTCATGTGTAAATAAGTATGTTGACGGCTGCCTTGATACCGGAGGTTTTACTCATCTGAAATTTAAGGCATTACCCCCACTCGTAGCGCAAAAAAGGGCTTTTTCATGAATTTTTTAAAGAAAACTACCAAACTTTTTTAATCGATCAATATACCATCTTAAAGAACACATCTTGAAGAACTTTCAGTAATTTTTTTATTGAAAAATATTACATTGTTTAGTGGCAAATGGCCGTCAATGAAATAATGTTTTTATATACACGGTTTGCGGTGACCAACATTGCGGCGAAGTGGATCATCTGAAAAAAAAATGCGGATGGATTTAGGCAAATATAAGTATAAACTAGTCTTTAATCGAAGGATTTTAAAAAATATTCATTTTTCACAAAATGGCGGACAGTCAAAGTTAATGGTTCGATTTTAATGAAAAAAAAACGGCCGTTTTTTGGCTATAAAACGGCCATTTTTTTCGAAAAAAAAAAATCGAACGATTAAAGACTACATTTTTATGTATTAAATAAGCCTGCAAAATTTCAAGAAGATCGGTTCATTAGTGTTCGAGTAATCTTGGTCACCGACTTCAGAAATGCCATTTTGAGAAAAACGCGTTTAAAGTTTCAATTTCAGTTTACACGAAGAAAATATTTTTTTTGTAAACTTACATAGAGTCATCTATTCCGGGCCCATACAGAAGTATGGGCCCGGATACTTATACTTCAAAAAAATGCAATAAAAAAAATCGATTTTTTCAAAATCGCAAGTGGGGGTAACCCCTTAAGGGGAAGGATATACATAAAAAATGATGAAAAAGTTCAAAATTGAAAATTTGGGAGCCTTTTTACTCCAAAGTTCGAATTTTCGACCGTTTTTTCGACATATTTAACCCCAAAAAATGATTTATTTACACGCCACCTTTCAAACTTACGTACATCCTTTCGATAATATTACTGAAAGTAACCTCCCAAAATTTCATCCAAATCGGTCGATAACTTTTTGAGCTACAACAAGAGCAGTTTTTGAAAAAGTAGTTTCGAGATAATCGCATTTAAAGTTTACTCGCTACCTGACCGCATGCTGTCCCCGTGCTCTAGACTAAATGCGATAACTCCGCAAATATTCAATATTTCGAGTTTTCCTTTCGTCAGTATATTCTTTGTGTATTATACTTTCGAAATATGTAAAAAAATCGATTTTTTGAAAATTCCAAAGGGATTTCTCGCCTTAAGGAGAAGAAAAGAAATTCGATTTTTTGATCGTTGTAAATGTTCATCGAACATTTTCACGTCTGACGTCTTCAACATCGATCGTCGAACCGCCCTTCGCCTTCGACCCCGTCCTTGGTCTCGTTCGTGAAAATTTCGAGTTTCTCCGTGACCGTGGTCGAAAAAAATTCGGCGGGTGCTCGTGTTTCGCGCATCGCTGCTGCGATTTGGCGAGGACGTACCACGGTCGATGGTGGTGTACGAGAGCAACGACGAGAGCTACACGTACACCGCCGTTACCGCAGGCTTCTTCATTATTCACAGGCCAGAAGAGCGAGACGGGGCGTGAGTGATAAAGGGTTCACGGGGCGAGGGGGGGGTTGGATCGGAGAACGAGGTTGTTGTTGGCTCAGCGTAGACTCAACGTACCGTCCTCAATGGAATACATTAAGGGGGTACAAAGCTTGAAAGCGGGCGCGAGGGTGACTCGAGTGGTCTCGGATGCCACCCGGTATACGCCTGAGCGTCGTGGACGTCGTTCGCATGTTCCGGTCCACTTATAAACGTTTCAATGGTAGGTAGTATACGGCAAGGGGGGATTGCTCTACCGGTGCCAATGTGGTCCCGGAATGGCTCTCCGTACTCGCACGCTACGACGACGCTGATGGCAACACGGAAACCTGCGGCGCGGGGCAACCACCCCTATCCATTACGTATACAACGTGAATAGGTTCCTAAACCAGCGAGAAGCCTTTTATCAGTCTCTTCCCCGGCTCTCCATCTCCTTGTTTCCTTCCCTCGCTGACTTTTTCTCCTTCCTCACGGGTCCGAATCATCTCATGATTTTGTAGAAATGTCATTTTTATTTTGTCGACTTTTTTGCTTGGGTTGCCAGCACCCGAACGAACCTACCAATCTACCAATGGGTCTGGGCGAGGCACAAAAAAATTGTCGATTTTCAATGATTTTTTGTGGAGGGAGTAATGGCACGACGATCTCGGGATTTTACACACAGTTGGTACGTGGTCTTATAGAATTTGGGTTTTTTTTTATCGGGAAATATTCATCAACGATGAAGTTATTATTATTAGAACAATGTGCCGCCTGAATGGGCAATCCGTGGTTCTGGAAACAAAGCTAATCTCAAAGAAAAAGTAACAATGTACTTCCAGGATGATAATAAAACTTTCGTATGACCAGATGTTCGATTTTCGACCGATAAAAACAACTTTTTGGTATCAACGAATGGATAAACATATGAAAAAATCATCTGGTCAGACAATGGAAAATGTTATAAACTATGCACCACCCGGATTTGAAATGAAACGGACGGATAGATTTTGAGCTTTAACTTTCGACGTTTCGTAAAATATAGTTTAGAGAAAAACTGAAAAGAACTCTGCACAAAGATACTCATCACTCGGTCAATTTTTGCTATTTTTACAGAATCTTTGTTGAGAATTAAAGTTAAGACCCTAGGCTATGAAACTGTATAATACAAAAAACGTCATTTTTTAAAGTTCAAACTTATGTGGACCCCTTGAGAATACAACGTAAACACGTTCGAACATCAGAAAGGAGCCTTTTATTGGTCCCTTTTTGTTTACTTCTTTCTCTCCTTCTTATGCACGAGTCAACTTATTTCATGATTTTGTATTGTATTATTTTTAAACCTATTTTGTGGTTCTCCGTTCCTTTTTTTTTTCATATTTTGTTTTTTTATTATTTGGTACGCTATCTCACTGTTTTTTTATATATATTTTCAATCGTATCTATCTTTGTATCTATCCATCTCTGTATTCCTTTTTTTGAATTTCGAATCTATGTTATTTCATTATTCTGAATAATGCTTGCGGGACATAGATGAATAACAACTTTCTCTCTCTCTCTCTCTCTCTCTCTCTCTCTCTCTCTCTCTCTCTCTCTCCCTTGCTTTTTTCAGTCAGTCTTATTAAATGTATTATTTTTCTCTTATTTTTTGGAGCGCTTTTATTTTAATTCTAATCATGAGCTGGTCTTATCAGTTCCTTTTTTTACTATCTATTTTTCCACTATCGTTCAACCCAAAGTAATTGAAGCATCATCAACTAATCTATCCGTCTCACCTTTATACCTCCAGAACCAGAAAAACGTAACCTGATTCGACTAGACGTTCACGTCGACCGAACCTTTCGAATTATTTAGATCTTTGCTCGAATGGTCGAGCACTTCCGAAGTTAAAGAGGAACTGCCCACTGGTCCTGTTTTCCTTGAATTGTAGATTCTTGCACTTTAAATAAAAGTCCAAGATCTGTTCGATCTCCCAACTTCCGTTCAAGTCTTCAAAAGGAATTGTTTAAAATCCTACCAAGTGTTACTATTATTTGATTTAAATTTTCCTAAAAGGAGATCTAGTGACTACGAAAGCGGCGCTCTGAAGCGGCTGGAGAAAATTCTCCAGGCGACAGAACTCATCTCTGACTGCTACAGACATAGACCCTGTCGCTCACCTTTTCGCATAATTGCGCTTGGCAACATTCCTCGAAACTTTTCATCAATCCGCCTCTCTTTAATCTCCGTGGTACATAGGGTGGATGCGAGGAGCGAAGCCATCTCAGAACTGCAACATATGCACACACGCCGATTTTGCTCAGCTGTCTTGTCGGTGACCTTATTTCTGGACCTAATATACCCGCAACCCGAGGATGTACTTGTACCAGACGTCATCATTACGTTCTCCTAGCAAAGTTCAGGAACGTGTTCCATACTCGAGATCCGCATTAATCCTACGATCCCGAGGAGGAAAAGTGGCGTTCGCGAATTCTCGGTTCATACTCTCTACACCCACGTACATAGGTATATATATGCGATGGGATGAGGAACAAAGACAAAAACTCGTTCGCGCGACACGTTGTCGTTCTCTTTCTGAAGTTCCTCATTTGAAGCTGGGCACTCTCGCTCGCGGGCAAATCGATGACGTCGACTTTTTCACATCGTCCATGAATTCATTGCTGTGGAATGACAGTGACGATAATGAACTTTTCATCGTTCAAATGCACGCAGATGAAAAAGAAAGCGCTATTTTTTGCGTATACGCAGAGGATATCCTGAAAATCGTTCCGGTCATTCAAGGAGTGTATAGATCCCAAAGTTTTGAAACGAAAAGTCCTTGGATATTTTTTTCTCTGACGCACCGTTCGTTAGACATTGGTAAATTAGTAACGACCAATCGAGGAAGCCTCGCAAGTAGCGCGGGCCCAACGAGGAAGTGCCGCGCCCCTCCCAGCCACATCAGGTAGGCGGAGCGTAGTGAGGATTCGACAGCGCACCGGATTGGCCATTATTGATTAATCGAAATCCAAAGAACGGTGCATCGGAGAGAAAAATGAATAAGGAATTTTCTCCTCAGAATTTCACGATCTATCGACTCTGTACAATTCGAACTTGGCTTCCGGGGCACCCTGTACATACAGGGGGATCAATACTGGCACACGTGCTATAAGACATCGCAGTGCGTCATATCATGCAAATATTCTTATTTGAGCAGTTGAGAATGCACTAAAAGAAATCTATATGAGCAATAATACTGGCAAATATTATAGAGTCGGAGTAGGAAAGAGCAGGATTGCTCCATGAATGGACTCACACCGAACACCGGGATTCTTCGCTCTGCAGGCCAAAGAAAATATGAAAACAGATCTGGAAAAGTGGGTATTGACATACCGTGAGTACATTATAAATTTGCGAACAGTCCGATATCACTACAAAGCGTGCAGGCAATTTTGCTTCTTTAATTAAATGAAAAGTAAATTCAAATGTCCGAGATTGGAATTCTGCAAAAGTGAACTGCGAGAGAGAAAATGAGGGAAGAGGGAGAGGTTTCTATTTCGTGCACTAGGACCAAGAGAGAGAGAGAGAGAGAGAGGGGGGGGGGGAGAGAGAGAAAGAGAGAGAGAGAGAGAGAGAGAGAGAGAGAGAGAGAGAGAGAGAGAGAGAGAGAGAGAGAGAGAGAGAGAGAGAGAGAGAGAGAGAGAGAGAGAGAGAGAGAGAGAGAGAGAGAGAGAGACAGTGTAGAATACCATTTTACTTTACGCTCGATAAACTTGAAACATTGGACTCAGTAATTTCAATCGACGAGTCGGGGCCCTCTATGATCCTGTAAAATCAATTTTTTATGACGCGATATAACGTCGCCCATAAAAAAACATTGCCATTGCCTATATGCAATGTATTACGAGCTTCGGAAACAATCGACGTGTTCGTACCAATTCAGGTAGTGACATCAGACTTTCCTTATCTGAAGACTACAATTTGATTGTATCTTGAATGTACAACCGTCAAGTCGATCGAGTTTATTTGCAATACTGCCCAGCACCATTATCAGTAACTCGCCCAGTAATCGAACATATCGCCCGTACGAAAATTTATTATTGCCTTACGAGACGACGAATAAAGTAGGTAACCAAAAGATTTACCCAATTAACAGGCCCGCTCAAATTATTTTCTACATTTTGCAGTGAAATCGTTCCTGCGAGTTGCAGAATCAATTTTTGTTTGCTAAAATAATTGTCCACGTAGACGAAATATTATCGAACACGCAGTAATTGAGAGTATAATTACTCAATTGTTTAAAATTATTCAGAATGGAAAAACAATTTGCTGTCATTCATTTTAACTTAATTTACTAGTTAAATTAAATGTTGCTTAATGAATTAGTTTGAAATTATTGATATTTATAAAAACTATCGAACCTTAGAAATTGTAAGAATTGAGTGAATTTTATAGTAGAAGGGACTGAAAAATTTCATCCCGTCGTGGCAATTTCAAATGGCGCTCATTTCGTGCTCTCATCTCTTTTTTCACGAGAAATTGTTTTATATCACCGAGGGGGAAAACCGGCGAATAAAAGTTGAAAATTTCCTCGTGCAACTTTCACATAATTTCGGTACTGAGTCTACCTACTGAGGTTCAAGGTCTTTTTGGCGCGGGAGCCTTGGTCCAAGCATTCCGGAAATTCTCGCAGTTTAACGCGAGATATAGCCAGCTGGCCAAAAAAGACGAGGTGGAGGTTTGGGGTTTTGGACCAAATGACCATTTGGTTTATACGAAAATTGCCAACTATTCCGAAAGTTGCATTTCTTCATTTTATCCATACCAAACATTGCTTTTCTCGTTCACTTTTCACGCCTTTTCAAAATTCTCTACTTTTATACGGTTTGTTTTTTTATTATTGCTATAGTTGGCTCGTCGAAATGACAGTACACTCTTTTCACTATGAACGCGTTTTTTTATTTTCCATTTTTGTATCATCCTTTACATGTGCCCTGATATTGTGAAAAAAGGTCAGAGTGAAATCTCGCACGGCCAAAGGTCGGTCCATCGTGGACGATGGGCGAGAATCTCGTAGACGATAACGCGAGATACTTTTGAGCCACGTACTCAATATTGCGCCGACACAACCGGGTGGTCCACTAAGTATCAGCACCTTCAATATCTTCGAAACTATGGATGTCGGAACGAAATTTGTCCAACAGAAGTTGCATCGTACAGAACGAGTCATCAGATGTCATTTTATTATTACTATTATTATTTAATATTATTTATTATTATTATTTTAATAATTTAATAATAAAATTACATTTTATTATTATTATTATTTTTTAATATTAAAATATTATTTAATATTTATAATATTATTTTTAATATTATAATATAATATAAAATATTATTTAATAATATTTTATATTATTATTTTATTCCAATTTTTAGAAGAACATTATTTTTTTTTATTGATTTTTTTTTTATTATTATTTTATTCGGACGTGTAGGTGCTTCCAAGATACGAAGGTCACCTCTGCTTTTCCAAATGGAACGCCGTATTTTTGTGTGTACCGTCTGACAACGACTGTTGAGACGAATACAATAATTTATAAGTGAAGGTCGTTCAAGGTCGTTCAAGGTCATCAATGTTGCTTTCGTCTGTAAAAGGTTTTCGAAGTTATAAATGCGACTGAATCGGCACTATAAAGACTAGTCTATCTCAACAGCCGTGATACCAACGATCATCAACGGTGGTTCATCACATTAGACTGCGAGCATATGTAAACAAACATTTTATCAGAAATTCGGTATCATTGATTAATCAGCAAGTCGTTGGGTCGATCATTCGTGAATTCGCAGTCGATCGAAAAATTTTAGCAATGAGACTTCATTCGTTTAAGGTGTCTCACATTATACGCTAAAAAGGCTATTTTCATACATTTTTTGATAGGTTTATATTATAGATATTGACATAAAAGTTGTTACATTTAATAAATACACTTGCAAAATAAATAAAAAAAATTATTTATTCAAGTCACTATTTATAGATGAAAATGGTAGGTGAAAAAATGCCCTAAAAAAAATTGTAGTTCTGCGCTGTTGATGAAATCTCGGAGATGGATCATCCGAAACACAAATATCAAACGGTTTTAGATTCAGTATGTTAATGGCTATAGCGCATATCATACGATTTTTGATATATGCAAAAGTAACAAAATGGCGGACATTTTTCGAAAAAAAAACGTTTTTTTTCACCGTTTTTGGCAAAAAAAATGTTAATATAAAAAAAATGTAATCCTTTATATGCGCTACAGCTATAGTTGTAAAGAATATATGGTTGATTTCATAAGGATCGGTTCAGTAGTTTCGAAGATTTCATCAACAAGCCGTCGAAAAACGTTGTTTCGAGCAAAACGCGTTTAAAGTTTGTTTGGGTTACATAAATACATGAATTTTTTAAAAATGTATTCCAAAAGTGTATTTATTAAGTGTAACAACTTTTATATCAATATCTATAATAAAAACCTATCAAAAAAATTCATGAAAATAGCCTTTTTTGCGAATCAATTCAAAAGTCCATTGTACCTGCCAGTCAATCGATGCGAGTCGAAATTTGTCCCGTCGCAATATTTTACAATATAGCAAGGAGTTGAGTAATTTTCGACACTCGCTAAATTGTACTTCACTATCCTGTCTTTTTCCGTTTTTAAATAGAGGGGCTGTCAATATTTATATTTTTCACACGCTCGAATGAACCTTGGAGCTTCCGGTGCACTGGGACGTGTGGCTCAATTGCTTTTCAACTGCTCTTCGAGCCCACTTGAATTTCGCGGTCGTCATATACGCAATTAAAAAAATGACCTCCACGTTTCCCAAAGTACGTACGTACTCGTGCAAACGAGGTTTGGTCGTTTCTCCGACCTGGAATTTCGGCAGAATGTTAATTGGCGAGGATCCTTCGGGATCCTCGAACTATACGCACTTGCCGTGGTGAAAATTGTGCGAGCTCGTCTTGAGGGAAATGCCTGTTATAATCAGACCGAAGCACGAGTTAGCTTTTCGTTCTCCATATTCTCGCGGTAATCTGTCGTGGAGATGCGCCCCGGGGATTCGGTATTATTATTACTAAGCGAAGAGTCCGAGCGTGCACGAGTCCTCCCGTTTCTTGCAAGGACCCCTCGACGAAACGACAAAGTCGCGGAGTAAATTAATGCTTCTCGAAAATTGGGTCGAGCGCGTACCTGCGTTGCGATTTGTTCCAACGAGGCCACCTGCAGACCCGAGGCGAAACAAGGTCCTCGAAGGGATTGACGTTTCGATGCAGGAAACCGTTGCCTTGGCCTTGACGACCTAGAGATATAGGGGCCAAAAAATAGCCCGATTATTTACATTTTTTCTGATGAGAGTATTAAAATGATGTGGTCGGGATTTTGAACACTATTTATACACAGTCTTGTCAAGCTTCAGTTATTTTCAAATTGAAAAATATCAATAAACAATGGAGTTATTATTATTTGAACAAAGTGCCTCTGTTGCTGGATGGCCAAACGGTGAAGGTGGTTCTGGCAACTAGGATGATCTGCAATGACAAAAAAAAGTGTACTTTTAGTATAATAATAAAACTTTCGTATGAGCGGATACTTATCTGAATTTTTTGAAAATTACAAAAATAGCAAGTAGTAGAAAAAAATGTTCGATTTCCGTTACAAAAAAACAACGCTAATCATTTTTTGTATTAACAAATGGATATACATATTAGAAAATTATCCAATCATACGACCGATAATGTTATAAACTATGCTCTGTTCGAATGTGAAGTGAATTTGACGAATAGATTTTGAGGTACGACTTCCACCGTTTTATAAGACATAGTTTCGAGAAAAATGCGAACTTCAAGTATTACGAAAGGATGGAAGAGGGACGGACGACAATGAAGCATCGCGGAAAATAGGACTGCGTGAGACTACGCGTCATGAATGTGTGTCCTGGGAGTATTGTGGGCACTGTCTGCCTGCAGTTGCTTACATCGAGTCACGCAATTACAAAGGATTATATATTTATGGCTGGACTATACGACTCGCCGTTACGCGAAGGTAACTCCACGTGTGTACATGGGGAATGGCATTTACGAGTACCAGTAGAGAGGAAGTGCGAATGAGCTCCCCGATGGTGCACAGTTTGCTCCAAAAGTCGTATCATTCCAAGGACCGGTAGATCGCGAAATTCCAAAGAGGAAAGTCTTTATTCATTTTTCTATCTGATGTAGCGTTGCGCAGATATTGATTAATCAGTCGTAGCCAATGTAAAGAGATGCCGGAGCGCGCACGCCCCTCCCCGCCGCATCGGATAGGCCCGGGCTCAGTGGAAACGCCCATCGGCGTACCAGATTGGTTATCCTTAATGCGTTGATATCTAAGCAACGCTGCATCCTAGAGAAAAACGGCCGAGGACTTTTCCCTTCAGAATTACTTGATCAAACTATCCTCAAAGGCCCGAAGCTCTTTTCGCAACACCCTGTATACACAATTCAAATGAAAACTGGAGCATTCTGAGGTCACAGCGAAACCGATGAGACACGAAGAGCTCACAGCATCCTTACTCCGTCATATTAATAGACGTACTAATGAACCCACGGCGCTATACAAAGCCATTCGAGGCAACGCTGATCCCGTTACCGTGAATCGTATATCGAGACTCGTGCCAGTTACTTCGATCGAACTTCGACAACCGCGGCTTCGCGCCTCATTGTCCATCAAACTGTACACAGCGAGTTTCACGATGTAACGCGGATGAATGAAATCCGAGCCCTACCGATGTTCCGCAAATTTCAGTTGCATTGAAATTGTAAAATCAATAAAGTGCACGTAAAATGTATTGCTCCCCGGGGGAAATGAGCTTCACGCCAAACCTGGCTATGAATTCGATAAATCGATACGTCATTAATTACCCATTATGGTTAGCAGTCAAGGGGTGAATAACGGCAGCGTTCAAAAGGGATTTGGACTCGGTGGAAGAAAAGCTGTACAGAAGACCTTAATTACCAAGAAAAAAGCTCGGTATCCCTTGGCATCCTCGAACCTTGAGAGCAAATTAAGTACACGGTAAGAAACGACCCTTCGTCTTCACCGTTTTCCAATTGATGAATTCCCAACAAGCTTCCCTTAACATTGGTCTCGTGCAGCCTCTCGTCACCGACCTCGTACACTCGTTGGCTGTTTTACGCGCTCGTTCGTTCCCTCTCGTTACTCGCAACTCCAATTAACATTGCGAGACGAGCTTAATCTCTTAGTCACCCCGACTGACAAAATTCCGCGGAGCTCTTGCTCTGCTCGCAAAAGGGTTCAAGGTTTTTCCCCTAAGACCTACGGCTCTCCTTTTTCGAAGCCCGAGGGGCTGTCCCGGACGGCAGTGGATTTTTCTCGTTGCACCCCCCCCCCCCTTCGCCACTTACGCATCTCCTTCGTTTCGACACTCAGTTTACATCGGCCTTTTCCTATCCACTCGAGAAGTGTTCGAGTGTCTAGAAACAGAGAAGAAAAAACAACGGCGTGACACGAGGCGTAACAGGGACCTGGGGTGCTTTGACTGCCTCGGTATTGTGTCGGGGTTTCGTAATTTCGAAGATGAAAAGCTCCTGAGTCAGAGGCCCAAACGACGGTACCTGAGTGAGACGAGGGGGATGCGCGCTTTGAACATTGGATGACACCGCTTTCAAAGTTACTAATATGTACGGCAGTCCCAGCAATCTTACCTACTGTCATTTGACGATTGATTTAGAAGGAAAACAATCAAAATATAGCACAAGTTCAACGCAGCTTGATGGCAATCGATGATGAAATAAAGACAAAACTGGATCTACCTACTAGACTTCAGTCCCAAGCGCATGATGACCAGTGGATGAGTCAACGGTCGATCAGGCCACAATTCACATTGCGGTGCATACGTATCGCATTAGATCATTGAACCCCTCATTGCAAGTGGGATCCCCGTCACCCTCTCTTGATCTCTCTCCTTTTCTCTCATACCACAAGTCCACCTCCACCCTAGCCCGTACACCTTTAACCTCGACATCCACCTTGGGGTTGCTCCCATTATTCACAGAACGTGAGGGTCTACACGGATCGAGAGCAAAGTGCTGCGGAGCGTTAAGCACACGACCTGGCGAGGATTGAGCATTACGTCTAGTATTTGGATGTCGCTGGAGAGTGCTCTAGATTCGGGAGATATAGTATTTGAGGTAAATGGTGGCGCGGAATTCGTAGAGCGTCTGCCTTATGTGCAGGCGGGATATGACCCAACGATAACTCGGGCTATACTCGTTATATAATACATATAGGTACGGGGTGGATGGTTACCATCGGGAAAGTTACCATGTGGCTATATGACGATGGACGTCATGGAGAAGGTTGCTGTGCAAAACGCGACAGAGTTTACCAATTCTCTTTGCTTCGTATGTGTGTTGGGGGGGGGGGGGGGATATTTCAAGCCAGGTCGTTCAGACGACCTGGCTTGCCTCGAGGGCTCGATGTCTGGGTAACCTCGGACACTTCTGGCCACTGCCCAATATGTAAGTCTTTATAATCTCTCCACTTAGAGACACATAGCTGGCGAACCGCTGATAGTAATAGCGAGCGCTGTAATACTACTAAAAGCATTGGCACACTTGTCCCGGAATAAAGGTCAACTAGAGAGGTTGCCGAACGTGAAATAAGGTCGTAACTATGGCGCACAACGGAACGACCATGCGTGCCAAGTGGAGCAGGACAGTAGTTGATGATAACAGATGTGTGACTGAAAAATTCCAGAGGGGATTATGGAAAACTCCATTTGCTGAATGGCTGACGAAGTAGAATCAAAATTACACCTTCTACCGACAAAATGAGAAAACCCAATATGCAAATGCCACGCCCGCGCTTTTCGGAGAAGCTTGTGGTGGGTACTTTTGCCTGAATGACATGTGGAGTATCTGCTTGGGCTATAATGTAGCATGATATTCAGAAGATCATCCCTAAAGAGCCACTATGGAGCCACCTTTTCTGCAGTTTCTAAAAATCAGTCCCCAGTTACTAGTCATAAATCTAAAAAGCCCAATCATGTCCAGGGTAACTGGGAAGTTACTTTTTGGGGATCAAGGCATCTTGTTCTAAGATACTTCTGAAATATCGAACCAAGTGATATTCAATTGCACTGGATGATCTGGTCGGCTTGGATCTAAAGCCTAAAGGTGACTTTGCATGGCTAGTAAAGGCAGCAGCGTTTCAGTTTTTACTGGTTTTTACCCTTACTAGCATTAGCTCAGTGGCATGCTAATCACCAAACCGATGATTTTATGTTACTAAAATTCTGTTGTTCTTCACTGTCTACGAAATGCCTGGCTATGGGAGACATTTGTCAGGCACTAAAAAGCAGCAGCGTTTTAATACCTTACTAATTTTATTACCATTATACCAGTGGCATGTTTAATCACCAAACGGCCGCTAGCAAGTTGCCGAAATGATGCAGCTCTTCGCTGCCCATGCAATGCCAGCCTAGCGGTGACATTTGTTGAATACTAAAAAGCAGCAGCGTTTTAGTAACTCATCAGCTTAAGTAGGACTACACCAGTGGCATGTTAAATCACCAAACCGATGTTAGTAAGTTACCAAAATGGTGCTGTTCTTCGCTATCCATGGGGCACCAGTCCAAGGATGATATTTGATAGACAGTCTAAAGCAGCAGTAGCATCAAAGTCACTCACTACTCGCTACTAGCGTTGGACTATTGATGGTCCTTGCTACCCATTAACTGCTAGCCTAACACTGAGCAAGTCTGAAGACTCGATTTGAAAACTTGACACCTTTGGGAATGATTGTTCGATGATCAGACTTCTCATCCCTATGTGCTTAAATAACGAGGCTCCCTCTGTTTGCCTCAAACGAAAAATGGGCCAAGCAGCAAGTCCCCTAAAATTCTAAATAGTTAATGGCAATCAGCTGCACAAATAATTGGGCTTACTTCGAAACTATGCGATCAGTGCCACTTGGAAGATTGAGCTCGAAATATTGATGTGTTAGCAGCGTCAATGAGTTAGGAGGGAAAAAACCGAAAAATACGTGCAAGGCTCTCATGATGTACCATGATGTACCGGTTCGGTTGGTTCTCGCTGACACCATAGAATTTCCCGAGTGACTACGCTCCCATGGCATCAAGAAACGTCAGGTTTGCCATTTTTCGTCACCAACCGCGCAGAGTTATTGCGCGGAGCTATTCGACGGTAGATCAAATTCCAAAAGGTTACCCGGCACAACAGCCAGCTGGCTGGATCGCGTTTCAAGTACCGGCTCTCATTCAGGTTCCATTATTTTCGTTTGCATCAGCCGAGACGCGAACTGCACCTGATGCTGCCGCACAATTCGAGACTCGAGACTCATTTGTTCTCTCTTGTTTTCACCGATGCAGCTTCGGGTGTTTTCACTTCAGCAAATGGCTCTCATTGGCATCTCGAAAAGCAGATGAATGTCTGCAGTTTCGGTGGTTGCTTTCTGGAACTCTATTACCTCCACCATCTTCAACACAACCTCGCCCATCTTTGTGTGCTTTCTTTTACCATCTTTCACGGTGTTTCCTCCTAGTGTTATTTTCAGTTTCCTATTATTCCGTTTCTCGAATATAAACACTTGCAAACATACATACATCTATATTAGGTAACACACGTTTTGACCCGACGACAAAATATTCCCGACAAAATATCCGACGACACAATATCCGCAGGACAAAATCTCCTCATGACAAAATATCCGCAAGATAAAATATCTGCCGATATCATATACAGTTTAAAGTGTACAGTCACGCCGTTGAAATTTATTCCGTCATAAAAAGGAGGAAAATTATTAATATGTGACGGATATGTTTGGGTTTGTTTGTTTGGGTTCAATGAAGAAATTCGTATCATGCCCCCACCCCACTATCTCACACACCCCACAAAGGTGTGTGCGTGCGACTCCGTTGATGTAGAGGACGAGATTTAGGATTTTGTCTCGCGGATGTTTTGTCATGAGGATATTTTGTCGCGGATATTTTGTCGTCGGATCAGATGTCACGCAGCCCTATATTATACCTTTAAACTTTTTTTCTACTTTTTCGTCTCCCAGTTAGAGCGTTTTTTAATGTTTTTTTTCGGCAATCCCAATCCTTTTTTGTTTTGAAATGCTTCTCGACTCAGTGTAGTCGCAATAGCCAATCGCGCACAAGGGCTTATGGATTACTCCGGAGAACGAAAGAGAACGAAAAAAAAGCAAAAATGCAGGAATTTCCTTTAGCCCCGTAAAATTCGCAGTATTTGCCAAGATTTATTCCAAAAGCTTCGATGATATTTGTCGTGAGCGCACATCGACTGTTACTTCACGGTAGACTTGCATGGTATTTATGTCTGAATATACATATATACACATATATATATATAAATGGGAAATATTTGACCAGCAGGACGAAGAGATAGGATATTAAAATATGTATATAAATATATATATATATATATATATATATATATATATATATATATATATATATATATATGTATATATATATATATATCACACATGTTCCATTTTTTGTTATCGATACATCGGACATCCTACCCCGTTCGCATATGACATTTGCCTCAACCCTTACGACCTTCCACAAGCTTTGCATCCTGTGCTTTACGTATGTATAAAAAAAAACTGTCTCGACTCCCCATTATTTTCAGACGAGGCGTGTGTACTTCGTGTCTGTAAAACGCAAAATGCAGGGAGCTTTTTTTCTCCTTCATCTCGCTCGCGCTAATAAAGTGTCCGTGGAGGTAATTAAGGGAGCTGAACAAGCACCCGAGAGAAACGTGCAGGATGAAAAGCCTCTCTCTCTCTCTCTCTCTCTCTCTCTCTCTCTCTCTCTCTCGTTTCCTTCTGTCTGTACATTTTTATTTAACGTAGGGACCAAGTGGGTCTTCCTAGCGTTATGTTAAGACTATAGTTATGTGCATATATATCGTGGGGGGGGGGGCACAGGGGCGTGAGCCATACCGTTAATTAAAATCATTATCTCAAGCCGAGGTTGGTCGCAATGCTGCGCGCATCGGGGTCCAAAAGCCCAACACGTGGTTGGGGTGCTTAACGGTCCGAGCGTGACTCTCGTACCACCCGGGGTGTGGCAACGTTTGCTACAGGCCGATGCAGCCTCCCTTTACACCCTTAACTCCTGATGTGGAGGTAACTCTGTACATCCCGGCGGCTTTGGTTTCCCAACCGGAATCACCACGGACCACAGCGGCAGCTAGAACGATGAGGGTGCTTTTCTCTGTTGTGTTGTTCCGGTCGGTCGATCATTCGCCAAAAATTCAATTTCTACAGTATGCTTGGATCGTATATGTGCGAAGAAGCGTTATCGTTATTGGAATACACGTGGACGATGCGGGAGCCGAAGAACGCAGGCGCCGAGGGGATGAGTACCGTAAAACAAAAGTTGGTTATTTTTTTTAACCGTTGAGTTTTAGGTGACATAGTTTTTAAGATAATAATAATCATAAAAATCACACCAAAAGTAACAGCGATGATGACGATGAAGAGAATTGTGTTTTGTTTCATGACAAATGCATCTTTCAACATTCCCATGTTTACGATTTTTTTAGAACGTGTTACCATTCGATGTTCCACTTTTATACGGTTCTTTCATAATCCGCAATACTCAAAGTGCATTCGAGAATTTTTCGGAGCCGATCGGCTGGATAACATCCGTGGGAAAGTCGTTTGAAAATGGGTGGGGCAATATGGCCCGATGTGGTGTCATTCGAAGGCTCGAGAATGGAAAAAGGACGCGTGGATCAGTGACATTGCTTCTATTATCGTGGAGATAGTGCTCGATCGTTGTTCTAGAACGACCATTTTGTTTCCAGCTCTGTTATCGACGAGACCTGCCAACGAAAGTGGAAATCGCTTAAATCCGCTTCGCGAACGCTCTCTCATTCTCTCTCCTTCCCAAGATTCGACGAGTTCTCGGGCAAAAAAAAACCTATCGCTTCGAAAAGCTTTGGCCCCGAAACTTGTCGAGAGATCTGTTGAAATTCGATATCGAGGTCCCGGGAGGATTAGCAAGCGTTGTAATCGGATTGGTTCCCATGCGGTTGCTTCGAGTTATGAACGGAACTCGCGTTTGAGCGTCGAGGTCGCGTTTCGAGCATCCCATCCCAGGACCACAAACGCTATAACTCCGCCTGTAGTATTTTCGGTCAGATTCGTGGCTTGGGTAACATTGTTCATCGAGGCGTTCCAGCCAATCGGCTAAACCGCATCTCCGATAGCCAACCCCGATGATGCTGCAGGATCCTGGAGATCCTAAATGGCCGACAGATCGGCTCATCGTCGGCCGAGACCCTCGAGATCGATTTCCAAATTCGGGGGGCCAAATTGCCCCACACCGTGGAACTCGGCATCCCTCACGAGTATCTCGGTCGATCAATTCCACATACATATGTCTACCCTCAATCTAGCTTATCTTGCGAGTCGTAGCCTCAAACTATATCGAAAAAGCAGACGGTGTTTTCAATGAAAAAATAAATTTTCATGGGACCTTGCAACTTTGCGATTTTTCCAAATGTGTCGTTAATTGGTTTTTAAAGTTTCTTCGGTTTTATTATACTCTGCAAGGTGCAAAGCGTGTTCCATAATTTTTTGGAGCCCATCGGTTGGATAATTTCCGTGGGAAAGTCGGTTGAAAATTGGTGGGGCAATATGGCCAGGCGTGGTGATATCCAAAAGCGACGAATTGTCAGCTGCTACCGTGCGATATCAATCCCACAGAAAGAGCCCACCTGATGCACATTTTTCCACACGAAGGTCGAGGTAGACTTCGCGTATTATCTCCACGTTCTTTTTTTTTCGTCTCATTGTAAGAGAAAGAATCGCGATGTCAATATAAAAGAAAAGGAAGGAAAATAAAGAATAACCAAGCGCGAAGCAAAAAAAAAACATTTTAAAGCCACATCAGAGGGCCCAGGCTCCGGCGCGATTAGTATGAGAAACGGATGATTGAGGCTTCGAGTATGCGTGTGGGAAGAGGGATGGCGGAGGCCCGTTAGGGCGTGCTGATACAAGGAAAAGTTTCCGAGGTTGGAGGAGCAGTAGTCAAGCCCATTGGGCAAGAGCAGACTAATAAATTATTTTTCTACTGCTGCGATGCGGTTTCCCCATCTTTTTCAGGTACGTGTGTATATATATATATATATATATATATATATATATATATATAATTCATGAGCTCGAGTTAAAATGCTTTATCAGCACCACGAATAGTATTAAAATATATCAGTGGTTTCGAGAACTAGGAAGAGCCACTTTTCATGGGGAATATAATAAAATCTCGAAATACCCTGAGGCTGTAATAACTAATAAATGTGTTGCTACGCTCGAATGATCGTCCGAAAGCTCGAAACGATTTTTTGCCACGTGAGAAAGAAAATCTGACGAAAAGATTATGCTGGAGTGCCATAGCATTTTTATTATTAATAATTCTGAACTAATTCTGCATTAATTGATAACTGAATCGAGTTAACTCTGACTAAAATAAATTTAGAAAAAAATGAATTCTGAATTAAATGAATAATGAATTGAATTAATAACGAATTAACACACAAAAAATAACGATCCTTGAAGTCGAATGTATTCAAAATATTTTTTTGTGTGTTAATTCTCAATTATTTCAATTTAGTTATTAAGTAGGCCAGAAACAATTTTATTCATAATTAATTTTATCCAATATATATATATATATATATATATATATATATATATATATATATGTGTGTGTGTGTGTGTGTGTGTGTATGTATGTATGTATGTATGTATGTATGTATGTATGTATGTATGTATGTATGTATGTATGTGTGTGTGCGTGTGGCTGTGTATGTGTGTGAAAATCCCTGAGGATAGAACATAAAAAAGATTCAGCAGCGTTCTAACATTCAACTCAACACTCGTACTCCTTCAAGACATTTTTATTCTCGGCAACGATACAGTGAAACTTGCACACCCATCGAAGTTGAACTTGCATCCTACATACGTGTAACGGCTTGAAAAAGAAAAAAATAAATTCCAAAAAATCCGTATTCCTCAACATCTGGGAAAGTCTACAATCGATTTTCTACCCCGCTGTTTGGCAACATTTGTAATTCCGGTCAACCTGCGTCACCCTCGCGTTGTTATTTTTCCCAGTGGATCTCGGCGGCCCACGTTGTACGAACTCGACTGGATTTGTGAGACAAAACGTATACATCCCTGTTACACACGTCCAGACCACCCCAGTTTGTCTCCATCGAGAAACGCAGCAAGATCCCCTCGGGTCTTGCGTGCCAGTTGTGCCGCGATTGCATTTTTTTTTTTTTTTTTTCGTTTGTTTTGTTTCTTCGTTTTTTTCAAGCCCGTTCCGGCTTTCCGGGCGGCCCGCGCAACGAGGGCAGTCCGCAAAGGAAACCGGAACACGGATAGGGCGGTAATTGGGCGCTTTTTGAAAGGGGATATTCGCGTCTGAGAGTTTCTGAGTTTCTGCTAAATTCGGTATTGCACTTTGCTGTACTCTCGCCTTATTCGGATGGCATCGTTTCTGGACTGTGCGGTTTTCGCCGAAAGGCATCTCCGGGGTAAATAGAGAGAGAGAAAGAGTAAGAGAGAGAGAGAGAGAGAGAGAGAGAGAGAGACTCCATAGCCAGGGGCATGCTGGTTGCCGCAGAGTTAGCCCTACTACTGTCAGAGGACAAATATAGTTTGTGCCAACTATCCTGTATGTCTCGTAACCCGCTGGTGGTCCTTTGGTGTATCTCTCTATGCGTACATATATATATGCATTAAGGCGTTACCCCCACTTGTAGCGCAAAAAAGTCCTTTTTCATGAATTTTTTTAAAGAAAACTACAAAACTTTTTTAATCGATCAATATACCATCTTAAAGAACACATCTTGAAGAACTTTCAGTAATTTTTTTATTGAAAAATATTACATTGTTTAGTGGCAAATAGCCGTCAATGAAATAATGTTTTTATATACACGGTTTGCGGTGACCAACATTGCGGCAAAGTGGATCATCTGAAAAAAAAATGCGGATGGATTTAGTCAAATATAAGTATAAACTAGTCTTTAATCGAAGGATTTTAAAAAATATTGATTTTTCACAAAATGGCGGACAGTCAAAGTTAATGGTTCGATTTTAACGAAAAAAACCGCCGTTTTTTGGCTATAAAACGGTCATTTTTTTCGAAAAAAAATCGAACGATTAAAGACTACATTTTTATGTATTAAATAAGTCTGCAAAATTTCAAGAAGATCGGTTCATTAGTGTTCGAGTAATCTTGGTCACCGACTTCAGAAATGCCATTTTGAGAAAAACGCGTTTAAAGTTTCAATTTCAGTTTACACGAAGAAAATATTTTTTTTTGTAAACTTACAGAGTCATCTATTCCGGGCCCATACAGAAGTATGGGCCCGGATACTTACACTTCAAAAAAATGCAATAAAAAAAAATCGATTTTTTCAAAATCGCAAGTGGGGGTAACCCCTTAAATTCAATAAAAAAGTTTAATTTATATGTTTAAATTCAAATTTAAACCCAAACAAATGCACACCCACGTATATATATATATATATATATATATATATATATATATATATATATATATATATATATATACACACATATATATGTGCGCGCGCGCGTGTGTGTGTGTGTGTGTGTGTGTGTGTTTATGTGTATGTGTGTGTGTGTATTACTAATATAGTAAATAAAAGCACCCTAAAAAAACAAATAAAATGGAGTAAAGTAAAGATTGAACCTAAAGGGTTTAGGGTTTTTACATTTTTTTGATGATATGATGATGAGTATGCATTAAGCTATATTGTAAATTGTTTTTTTCTTATTATAACGCAAATTTATCCATAAAGGTATACAGTGAAACTTCAGTCATCCGTTTTTTAAGGAGTATATCAAATATGACGTATAAGTGAGAATAACATAGAAGTGAAATACAACATGTATCTGAAACTTTCTAACATTTGAAAATAGCGATTGGTACATAATTCCCGATGTTTTTCAATAGCAGTACCTCTATTATGTTAATGTTGGGTTTTCCAATTGAAAATTTGATTGGTAATAATTGAGTACTGAGCCAACGCAAGTTTTCGAATTTTCGTTCTGAACTTCGATTTAATGCAAATTTGTAACACTAACTTGCCTTGACGTTTTAGACTAGTAAATAACAGACAGGTTCGTATTGATAAGAGATGTATAATCACAGTACATCCATACATTCGAGGTCAGAAACCTCAATACATCAAAACATCGAAATATCAAACAAAACATCGAAACATCAAAACATCAAAACGCAGTACCATGAAATTTTCTCCGACGAGAGAGTATGACGTATGATTACTGTAGAACTGAGAAAAATCGAACCTCGAAACCGACGCCGGGGAATAAAATTGATAACGTATAAGCGCGAAAAACGTAGAAGTGAAAGACGTAGGAATAAAACTTATTACCATCTTCATAAACGGAATCTGCCGAGGCTAGAGAAATTTGACGCATAAATTATAAAAACGTATAAGTGCAAAACGTATAAACGAGGTTACAGTATATATATATATATATATATATATATATATATATATATATATATATATATACACACACATATATATACATATATATATATATATATAGTTCCGGAAATTTTCGACTGAATATTAAAAATTAAAACAAATCTATCCCACGCCATTAATGATGGTGTAGTTTCTTGAGATCTCATTTTTGGATTTTCAGCAAAATTTTATCAACTCCGAGAAATCGACTCGAAGAATTTTTTAAAAATTTCATATATATATATATATATATATATATATATATATATATATATATACATGGAAAATATTTTTTTACTATAAAATTGAAAACATGAAGATTATGTGTATATTTTTTTTCGGTATCATCTACATTCGTTTTTTCGACTTCTTATAACGTTTTTCAATTACAAAATTTGAAGAATAAAGATTATGAATTATATATATATATATATATTTACTTATCGAATATTCTTAATTCTTCAATTATATATTCGAATAATTACTCTTGAAATATCGTAATTAAAATAAAAGTTATAATGAGTGAAAATAGTGACGAAAATACCGAGAAAAAGAAATTGGCACAATTTGTGGATCAATTATCGGGCAAAGCAGCAGTTCCAGGGCGTAAATAATAAGACCAATTAAGGCTCGCAGCGCAGATCTCGACCGCTTGAATGCCACTCTGTATAGGGCAATATTCCAGCTCCCCGGCTTCAATTGCTATACATTTATCGATAGACAATTATACCAGCTATACACACGCAAGTTGCCTGCCGCGTATACGCCTCACGGTATACCGGAGAAATGGCTTTTCTCCCGAACGAACTTTCCGTACTTTGACAATTTCCGGGTGAACGCTGGGTGAACGCGCCCGAGCTTCATTCCTTCGATAAATTGATTCTCCACGGGGTAACACCTGAGCTCGTACTTCGGACAAAGTTTTTCCTTTGTCGCGATAAGCTCGAAAAGCATTACGATATATGTATGTATATATATTCTTTCTCCTGCGGAACGGTGCTCATTCTCCCTCTTGGTTGATTCATAGACCTCGTGGAATATTCCGTTTCTCGAAAATGATCATCCTGCGAGAGAGCTACTAACGCCCATATTGGCGAAAAAAAAAACTTAATTTCATTTTTATTTATTCTATTTTGTTTATTTTTTATCCCCATTTTTTTAGTTGCGTGCTGCATAAAAACCTCAGAAATATTCTTATTTCCATTTTATATTTTTCTTCCTCTTGGTTGATTCGTCACAGAACTCGTGGAATAATCCATTTCTTGAAAATTGCAGCTAATTGCGCCAATATTGACGAATAAGAAAAATTCAATTTATTTTTATTTCTTTTATTTCTATTTCCATTTTTTGGAGCTACGTGCCGTATAAAAACGTCTAAAATGTGTTCCGTCATATTTTCAATTTTTCTCCCTCTTGGTTCATTCGTCACAGAACTGGTGGAATATCCTGTTTCTCGAAAGTTATTATCCTGCGAGGGAGTTATAATTGCGCCAAGATTGGCGAAAAAAAAACTTAATTTTCTTTCGATTTATTTTTTATGACCATTTTTTGAGCTACCTGCGTAATAAAAAAGTCATAAATATTCTTCATTCCATTTTCTATCTTTCTCCCTCTTGGTTAATTCGCCACGAAACTCGTGGAATATTCAATTTCTCGAAAATTACAAATCGAAAATCGGATGAAAAAAGCTTACTTTTATTTTCACTTCTTTTGTTTTTATTCCCATGTTTAGGGTTACGTGCCGTATGGAAGAAACTCTAAACTATTCTTTATTCGATCTTCAATTTTTGTCCATTTTTATCAGCTTTTTTTGGAGTTGCCCGTATGAAAAAGTCGGACATATTTTTTCATTCTATTTTCAATATAATGTTGTCGCACGAGTATCGCCGCGCGACGGTCTGACATATGGGAGACTTCTTCATCCTCTTGCTCACTGGACCTGTGTAATCCAGCGGGTTCTTCGTGGAATTCCACGGAGTCCGGGAAGCTCGTGACGAATGAGCGGGATTAATGAGCGGGATTCGCGGTGACGAAGCGCGCAGAGGCTACCGGCCATTCGCGAGTTGCAGACCGTTATGGGAATTGGCAAGTCCTTGGCCGAGGGCTCGCAAGCCTCCAGGGCATTTTTCGAGGCCGTGCTACTGCCGTTTCTTACAATTAAGCCTGCAGCAGTGCCCCCTTCATGATAAAAGACCTAGCAGCCTTTCTGTATTCGACGTGAGCTTGCCAAAGCTCGATACATATGTACAGGGTGGGCGGAAAAGTGACCCCCAAAATGTTCTACGATCCTTTTTTATATTTCGCAACTCAAGATTGAGCTTTCGCGGAAAAATCTTTTTTTTTAATTTTCCGATTCGCGATTAAGCTTTCGCGATTTTTTTTATTTCCCGATTTAAGATTGAGCTTTCGGGGAAATAATAATATTTCAATTTTTTTTATTTCCCGATTCGAGATTGAGCTTTCGTGAAAAAAGCATTTTTTATTTTTTTTACATTTCGCGATTCGAGATTGAGCTTTCACGAAAAAATAATTTTTTTATTTCCCGGTTCAAGTTTGAGCTTTCGGGAAATAATCATTTTTTTATTTCCCGATTCGTAATTGAGCTTTCGCGAAAATATCATGTTTTATTTTTTTTACATTTCGCGTTTCGAGATTGAGCTTCCGCGAAAAAATCATTTTTTTTATTTCGCGATTCGAGATTGAGCTTTCTCGAAAAAATGATTTTTTTATTTCGCCATTCGAGATTGAGCTTTCGCGAAAACCTCATTTTTTTTTATTTCGCGATTCGCCATTGAGCTTTCGCGAAAAAATCATTTTTTAGTTTTTTTTTTTCGCAATTCGAGTTTCAGCTTTCGCGAAACAATCATTTTTTAGTTTTTTATTTGGCGAGAATGTCTATTATATTATCGAGAATGAGCTTACGCGAAAAAATCATTTTTTTTAGATCTCGCGATTCGAGATTCAGCTTTCGCGAATAAAAATCATTTTTTTAATTTTTTGTGTGGTACTTTCCTCGCGATCTTTTTACTCGTGTTATCGTTACGAAGTGCAGTGTTGAGCAATAAATAAATAACCAACTGAACACTAACACTAACAAAAGTTTAACACAACTGGTTGACAGAATAGTTACTAAAGTTCAGATGATAAAAAAAACACTCATACTAATCTAAAAGACTTACATGTGCTTTTAAACTTTCCTGAGAGTAAAATATATACACAAAAGAATAAAATAAATGAATACCCATGCTGCAGTCGAAAAATAAAATTACAAAAATGATTTTTCCCAAAAAGTGAAATAGATTGTAGATGAACAATGGCGATGATTCGGATAATTATTGAAATGAGGCATCTAGTTTTTTCTTTTGGACGTCACTTTTCGGGCCACCCCGTATGTAAATAAATTCGAAGAATGTGAAGCGGAGCATTGCTGGCCTGGGATTAGAAAAGCTCTTGATTCTCGCCCTCCTATATTTTCCGAACGGCACAATACGATAATAACGGCGCTCGTGGCTTAATTGATATTAATTCAAGGCACATTGGCACTTATCCCGGTTGTTTATCTCGAAATTAGTGGCCCGGGAGAAGCGGGGGCTACAGGCATCGATAATTCCCGATCAATGCCGTTTCGATTTGTGGCATTGTTCAGCGAGAAATACAGCGAGCCACGATGGATGGTCATATTTGAACCGCCGTGGAAATAACTTAAATTTTACGCGGTGCTATACGTTGATAATGGTAGGGACAAATTGAATGGAAGGAAATGAGAAAATTGCGCTCGAGCTCGTAATTAAATGTACGCGCGGACACTTTGGCTTGAGTGGCGAATACCGCGGGAGATTTATCGAAGTGTTCGAAATAATTGACCCAGTTCTTTTTTTCGTACGAACGGTTCGGGTATTTGAGTCTTGAAAGTCGAGGCTTTTGAAAACTCGTTTTGGAATTGAATGTGTTTTTTTGTCTACCTTCGAACGGGTACAAAAGAATTTTTTTAATGGGTAAAACGTATAGGGAGACCGGAAGTGTGACTTCCGGAAGAAAAATCTAGATGCCTCGTATCAATACCTATCCCAATCATCCCCATCTATGTTCTACGATATTTTTTACCTTTCGAGGAAATAGCATTTTATTTTCATTTCGAGGTTTCCAGTAGCATGGTTTTTTATTTTTTTTTCTCTTTTGTGTATGCACTTTCCTCTTACAATTTGACATTTTTTAAAACAATTGGGAGTTATTTTGACTAGACAGAATATTTTTTTATCATGTGAATATCTTTTTCGGTTTTGGAGAAAAAAGCATTTTTAATTATTTTTCCAGTTTTCCTATGGGTAAAGTTTTTTTGTCTTTTGTATATATACTTTCCTCTTGCGAGTTTTTTTTTAGCAATTGAGAGTCATTTGGACTAGTATAAGTATTTTTTTTATCATCTGAATATCTTTTTCAGTTTTGGAGAAAAGAGGATTTTCAATTTTTTCCCAGTTTTCCTGTAGCATAGTTTTTATTTTTTTTCTCTTTTGCGCATGTACTTTCCTTCGATAAGTTTTTAGAAGCAATTGTGAGTCATTTAGACTAGTATAACAATTTTTTTTCAAACTCATTTTCGCTCAAACTTATTGTTTTACTTTTAATCAATATCCAAGGCATTGGGGTTAGTGTTCAGTTGGTCGTTTATTTATCGCTCAACAGTGCACTTTATAATGATAATACGAGGAAAAAAACCGCGAGGAAAGTGCATACATAGAAGAGGAAAATAAATAAAAGGCATACAAATATTAAGAAAAATATATTTCAAATAATACCAAGCAACAAAGTCATACTTTTATTACTGCGACATACTATTATTTATTACTTATTGTATACTATCATTACAATCACCATTACTTATTAATCGGAACACTAGAAAACGTTGCGTCGCTCTTAGTATCGCTTCAGAAAGTTCAAAGAGACTACGATGCAAGCACATTAAGGTCGAGCTTCCTGGCCTCGTATCAATCCTTATACTATTCCTATAAAAGTTGGTCGATTTTTCTAAGCACCCCCTCATTGATCATGATCCCCGAAAATAAAAGAGAAAAAAATCAAAATAGGAAAAAAAACAACCCTCGGAAATTTAATTATGTTGTTTATTAATTATTAATTAATTACGTGACTTATTAATTATTAATCAATTATGTTATTTATTAATTACTAATTAATTATGTGATTTATTAATTTTTAATTAACGGTGTTCAACCTACATTGGGCTGGACTAATACTCGAATGGATGCCGGTTTTTAAGGCGTTACCCCCACTTGTAGCGCAAAAAAGGCCTTTTTCATGAATTTTTTTAAAGAAAACTACAAAACTTTTTTAATCGATCAATATACCATCTTAAAGAACACATCTTGAAGAACTTTCAGTAATTTTTTTATTGAAAAATATTACATTGTTTAGTGGCAAATGGCCGTCAATGAAATAATGTTTTTATATACACGGTTTGCGGTGACCAACATTGCGGCGAAGTGGATCATCTGAAAAAAAAAATGCGGATGGATTTAGTCAAATATAAGTATAAACTAGTCTTTAATCGAAGGATTTTAAAAAATATTCATTTTTCACAAAATGGCGGACAGTCAAAGTTAATGGTTCGATTTTAACGAAAAAAAAAACGGCCGTTTTTTGGCTATAAAACGGCCATTTTTTCGAAAAAAAAATCGAACGTTTAAAGACTACATTTTTATGTATTAAATAAGCCTGCAAAATTTCAAGAAGATCGGTTCATTAGTGTTCGAGTAATCTTGGTCACCGACTTCAGAAATGCCATTTTGAGAAAAACGCGTTTAAAGTTTCAATTTCAGTTTACACGAAGAAAATATTTTTTTTTGTAAACTTACATAGAGTCATCTATTCCGGGCCCATACAGAAGTATGGGCCCGGATACTTATACTTCAAAAAAATGCAATAAAAAAAAATCGATTTTTTCAAAATCGCAAGTGAGGGTAACCCCTTAACAGATTTTCCGCAGTTACCCCGCGCCCTCGTGGTAATGCGATGCAGTCGTCCATTGAAAACGACTGGCAGTGGAAAACACTTCGGGGGGGTCTCCAAAGAACCGGGAATAGCTAAGTGACAAGTGGTTGGGGGGGGGGGGGGGTAAAAGTAAAGGGATGAGATCCTAAAAGCCCTGCATATAACAACAATAATAATAAAGTTAGGAAAGCCACAGCTGAAGACAATATCAATTCGTAAAACTTTGACGAGCGAAATCCTCGATGTTTTCCCAGTGAGAACGAATAATTCGTTTATGACGTTGCACTCGACTCCCCGTTTGCATTACACTCCTTACGCCCGACCTGACAAGTGGCTAGGCGCTGTTCCCGTAAGTTTGTTTACGCGTCTCGATGTACTCTGATTCAAACTATTCGAAATGCTTTTTCGAGACGAACTTCCGGCTGAAACATCCCCATCTCTGCCTCACCCAAGGAGCTCTTAACTCACTGGAGATTTGGCGCAGAGTCTCGAAAATTCTATTCGCATCAGCAGGCACGAAGAATTCCTCACTGCATATGTGTGCTCACATATCACGATCTACGTGAATTCTGCGTTTACAAAACATGGAATAACTTCATTCAACGGATGACACAGCACTTTCCAACCTTTTTCGCGTATCGAAACTTTTAACCCACTTTTCCTAAGCTCGCACGATTGTATCGAGGGCTTTCTCGCGTACAGGGTGTTCGAATGGACTCGTGGGTGCCGGGTTGAAATTCCGAACTTTGAATGCTCCGACGGCATAAAATTTCGAATTTTAATATTCCGAAATTCAAGATGGGGCCGGGCTGAAATTCCGAACTTTAAATGGTCGGAACGCTCAAAACTCCGAAAGAATAACACCCCGAAAGAATTTTACACGAAAGACCAAAACTCCGAAAATCTGAACACCGTCAAAATAATTCGACTATGGAAGTTTTTAAAGTGTCAAAGTTTTCAATAAATCGACTAATTGTTTCAAGAATTTTTTTATTGAGAAGTGATTGTAAATTATGCCGAACGTATAACATTGTCTTTACAAATTTCAAAATTGACGTAAAATCACGTCTTAATAAATAAATAAATCTCGAAATAATTCGTCGATTTATTGACAATTTTGAAACTTTTTAAACTTCCATAGCCGAATTATTTTGACGGTGTTCAGATTTTCGGAGTATTGGTCTTTCGAGTAAAATTCTTTCGGAGTGTTGATCTATTGGAGTTTTGAACGTTGTGATCATTCAAAGTTCGGAATTTCGACCCGGCCCCGACTCGTGTGAATGTCTGCGAAACGGTATCACTTGGAGCCCAAGAACAAGTCGATTTTCAATATTTTTTTCTGATCAGAGTATTGCGACGAGGGGGTGGTAATTTTACCTATAATTGATACATAGTCTTGGCAAGCTCGAGTTTTTTTTATCGAAAAATATTGGTTAACAATGGAGTTATTATTGTGTAGGTGTAGGTCTATTGGGGTAGGTGGTTCGGGCAACTAGGGTCATCTGAAAATGAAAAATAAAAAATGTACCTTCGCTATGATAATCGAACTTTCGTATGATCGGATACTTTTTTGAAATTTTGACAATTACGGAAATGCCAAGATGTAGAAGAAAGATTTCGCTTTTCGACGAAAAAAGCAACTTTAACAATTTGTTATTAAGAAAACGATAAACATGTTTTTTTTAAATCATCCTGTCATACGATGGAAAATGTCATAAACTATGCCCTGTCCGAATTTGAAGTGAATCGAACGATTAAATTTTGAGACACGACTTGCATCATGTTGAAGTTAGCATCATTGGAAGGCAACAAAAATTTTTCTTTATATTTTTTATTTTATTTTTATTATGGTACCGAATGTTCCAGTGCGGACTGCCAATGCAGGTCTCTGAAGAAGTATCTTAAAAAATGGTTCAGCAATTTTCATAGCTAAAATGGGCTAAAATATTGCGGGGAAAAAATAAATTTTCGTTGCACTCCGATGATGCCAACTTCAATCTCATCGACTTACATCGTTTCATAAAATGATTCGTCACAAAAATCGTCATAAATCGGTGCATTGTTAGAATTTTTACAAAATCCTTGTTGCAAATTAAAGTTAAGACCCAAGGCTATGAAACTATGCAATGAAAAATCTGATTTTCGAAATTTCCAGCTTTTACAGGACCCTTAAGAAATCGCAATTGACATCGAAAAAAAAAAACACATGCACACCCCCGATAACGTGCGGCCTAAAACTATTCAACCTTCGTCCCAACCATATTTCAGTATCACCATCCATTTGGGAGGAACTCGATGCCGTTCGACTGAAATAGAACACTCTGTATATTTCCATAAATCAACTATGTCACACAACTCGCGACAACTCGTGGGATTTTTATCCGTTTAATCTCAAATAGAAAAAAAAACTTTCTCCATATCCCAGAAAGTTACAAGGACAAAAATGACGACGAAGCTTTTGCACACGGAAATGTTCTACCCGCATTTCCTACGCCGATCTATAGAATGTTAAAAAAACGTTGGAACGAACCCAAAAAAATGTTTGTACGTGCTTTTTCCATTCCTTCGTTCTCAGTGTCCTCGAGAATAATTAGAGTTTCATTCGGAATTGTTTTCACGAAAAACGAACAAACGAAACAATTTTTTAAAACAACTTCGTTGTTTTTCAATGCTGCAGGCGACACGGTAGCGAATGTTTGGGAATTATCGCTATTTGGTGCCTCTCTTCGAAAACTCAATGTTAAAAATGATACATACATATATATATATATATATATATATATATATATATATATATATAGGGTTTCCTGTTATGAATGGATAATCCTGCAACTCTTGATAGATCAGATCATGCCCCACTAAATGCTTGAATTTCAGCTTTGTAAAAGTCCCACAGTTTTCGAGATAAAAATAATCGGCTTTTGATTTTTCGCATGCCATTTCTACAAATGATAACGTATTTTGACCTGGTTTAGAAAAAAAAATACTCTAGATTATTTGTTTTATCTTAAAAAAGTCTTCTTTTTAACCTTAAATGTTAAGAAAACTTTATGAAAAAGATCTTATGCAGAATTTTCCTACAAACCAATTTGAACATCTGACTTTGATAGCCTGCGGTGTAAAAAAATGTACTACGCATATCGTGCTAATTACGTGAAAAAGTTGCGTAGTTATTGTCGATTCATATCATTTGTAGAAAATGGCATGCGAAAAATCGAAATCAAATTATTTTTTTTTCAACAAATGACATAAAGTTCTAAAACTCGAAAACCGTGGGGCTTTTAGTAAACTGAATTATATTATTCTAGCATAAGTTTGCAATTATCCAGGAGGATCGGAAACTTTTGACCGGTACTGTATCTAGCTATCTATCGGTATATATAAAAGGCAAAAACCTGATCACGGCTGTCAGACACATTATGGTCCAGCCTAAACCGTTTAAGGTAGAAATGTGAAATTTTTGGAGGGTGTTGATTTTATATTGGAGGCATCGTTTAAGAAATGATTTCTCAAAATTCAACTCTTAAGAGGGCGAATGGGGCTGGCAAAGTTTGTATGGAAAATAATATTTGTCTGGTCAAATTTACTTGAATGTTGGTATGACTGCTCTGTTACACAATTAATGAAGCACGTATTTCGGCATTTTTCTAAATCTACCCTTAAGGGGAGAAAAAGGGTGGCAAAGTTCATGAGGAAATTTAAAAAAATTGGTCGGATTTACTTGAAATTTGGCATTCGTGCTTCTTAACACAATTAAGGCCTTAGGCCACAGTTACGGGTATAAAATCATGTGCGAATTTAACATTTTTTTTCGTGTGAAAAAGTGATTCATTCATAAAATTAATTACACATCTATTTAGTATGAATATCAAGCTGTTAGAATATATATATATATATTTCGATGTACAAAATTGCCGACTACTCCAAACTTTTCGAAACAGCTTTTTTCCAAATGGCGTGACAAATAACTTCAACAATTTTCACTCGATTTACTTTAAATTTAAAAGTTATGTTCCTAATTGCATTTCGCAGAGAAGTACGTACGGAATTTCTGATTAATCGAAAACTTTTCATTTTATGAGCAGTTTGTGAGCAGTTATAACGAAATTTTTCACTGAAAATTCATTTCTTAAGTTCAAATACCTACAACTTTTGAATAAAACGATATTTTTTAAATTTCATACATACTTCTTTAAGTATTCTAATGTAGATTGACGAGAATTTTTGTTTTTTGTTCTAGGTAAAAAATTGTGGATGCTAAATGTCACGCCGCGTAGCGCCTAAAAGAAGATAACAAAACAAAATATTAGTAGTCGCCCATTTTGTACATCGAAAAAAAATATATATATTTTCTAACAGTTTGATATTCATACTAAATAGATGTGTAATTCATTTTATGAGTGAATCACTTTTTCATACGAAAAAAAATTGTTAAATTCGCACATGATTTTATACCCGTTACTGTGGCCTAAGGCGTTAATGAAATACGTATTTCAGCGTTTTTAGAAATTCAATCCCTAAGGGGAGAAAAGGGGTGGCAAAGTCCAACCAGCTAACAATCGCACGATAGGTGTTTTTTTTTCTTAAATTTTTTTTTTGGCTCATAAATAATCAACACGTACACACACTTTGCAAATCGATAATATGATTCAATAATTTTCGTTTTTTATGTTACATTTGACGAAAAAAATCGCGCCTGAGCAACTACCCTGCTATTCTTTACGCAGCGACGGACTTTGAATGCGAACATATCGGCCAATTTTTGTCGCACGACATAAAAAAACGTGTTTTGTTCGCAACGACACCTTTTATATGCTCACCAACGGAACCCTAATAATTGTGAATTACCCTGCATATTCATGAATATATATATATATATATATATATATATATATATATATATACACACACACACACACACACACACACACACGCGCACACACACACATATATATATATATACAAATAGGAACACATATCGATGTTTCGCAATCGAATATTCCTACCCAGATAAAAAATGCACGGGACGCGTGTTACTGCGGACCTCATGCGACATCACGTAATGCGCTAGCGATTTGAAAAATCGTCGACGTGCCCTTATTCGTATGATAAAAGATAAATAGTCATGTATATATATATATATATATATATATTTATGTATATATATATATATATATATATATATATATATATATATATTTACCGGGTGTCCCATTTAAATCTCACCGGATTTATCTTCAAAAACTGCTCCGATCAAGTATTAAGCATAGTTAAACGTTTATAAACCAAAGTGGGACGTCCAAAAAAAATACCAAAATCCAAAATGCCATCAAGATGGCCAATCGATTTTTAAAAAATATTCTATAACAGAATCATTGTTTGGGTTTGTTTGGGTTATCAAACAAACCCAAACAAATACACACATACACACACGCACTTACACATGGGATGTTAAAGGTTTTACCTCCGCGTGGTACATCCTGGATAGCACTAAAATAGTCAAATATGGTGTTCTCACCTCAAAAGAATAGAGTTTATTTTGAAAAATGTCCTACAAAGTTGTTAGCTTTAACCTGACAAATATTATGGTGAAAAAAACATGTTTACATTTTTTTAACATGTCGGCTATCTCAACATCACCATTTCGACTTTTGGACCGAATCATTTTTTTGAACGTCCCCTTTCGAGCTCTAAAAGTTTCACTATGCTCAATGCTTGATCGGAGAATTATTTTTCGCGATAAATCAGGTGTAAGTTTAAAATAGGACACCCAGTATATATACAGGGTGTTTGGCGCATATTTTTTTCACCCTTAGACCCTATGCCCTAAGTGTCACGGTAATAAAGATATTATTTTTTTCGTTTTTTTTTAATTACCCGAATTCGCCTTTAAATCGTCACAACTTTTATATTTGTGGTTGTAGTAGCACGAAATAACTTTTGTTGTATTCTGCAATGTGTGTTTATTATAAATAAATCATTATTTGATACAAATGGTTTCAAGAAAGTGACTCTTGAGCTTCCAGTCTCGAAAATGTGTACATGTATGAAAAATTTCAACGCCTAAATTCATTATAAAAAAAAATTATTCTCTTTATTTTGGCCACATAATGAATGATTTCTATGACATGTAGCATCCCTTTGGAAAGGGTACAAACTAGAGAACTTTTTAAAACAAAGCTAAGTTACCCGCGTAGAAATTTCTTAGGGTTAGCCTGGCCAGGATCAGGCCCCGATCGGGCTGTGATACGGGTAACACCGATTACGGACATCCTGATCCAGCCCCGATCGGACTGAAAGTATTTAGGCCCTAAATCAGGCAATACGAAAATGGCCGTATTAAGGCCGTCCCTGATAAGATTCTACTGAGGCTTTCCCCGATAGGTCCCTACCAAGGCTTGACCCTGATAGGCCCTACTGAGGCTTTTCATGATAGGGCCTTACCAAGGCTTTCCCTAATGTAGCCCTACTAAGGCTTCCCCTGATAAGGCCATAAATAGACTTGCCCTATGACAGCCTTAGCAGTCGATAGATGCACGTAACCTCTTATTTTCCACATGGAAACCTCGATTCGACAGCATCGTAGCTTCGGAGTTTCGATGTATTCCTGAATTCTATTTTCAAAAAAGGTGTTATGAATTGTCATGACAAAAAATGTCATGCAACTCGGATGCGTGTTAGAAGATTTCGGCAGCTTTGTAAGGCGAAGAGAGAGACGAATTATATATATATATATATATATATAAGGTTAAGTTTCACAAATCTAGAGCATGGTATTCGATAAACCTCTTTAATTGTCACAATGGTATTAACTAATTGATATACTTTATGTATACAACAAATAATTATAGGAATTCATTTGGTCTCTTATGCCATATCTGCGACTCAGATGTTGCAAGCACTCGGTAGCATAGGGGCAGCGTGCGTAGCTTTAGGTAGGTAGGTACGAGGTTCGATTCCCATATAGGCGAAATATTTTCTTCGAACAAAAACATTTCAGCAGGCCAGGGAATGACGAATTATAATACAAAATCATTGTAGTGGAACTCTAAATTAAGTGGTTCATTCCATTTTGGATTTTTGAAATATTTTATGCATATAGAATACTTTGATTTACAGTGTATGTTATAAGCAAATAAAGATTTATTCGAATCGAATCTTTATTCATTAAATTTGAATATATTTAATATTCGAAAAGAATAGCTGATACAAATAAGATCATTGTAGGCCGTGAGGAATGGAAAAACATATTGGATTTAAAAATGTTCTATTTAAATTATATATTTCTTTCTGATCAGGCAACCTGATAGGGGCCTGATCAGGCAACCAGGTCAGACTCATACGTGACACAACGTTACATTTCCTAGTAGGGCCCTTTCAAAATCAATTGTATTAAATAATGATTTATTTATAATAAACACACAATGCAGGATACAACAAAAGTTACTTCGTGCTATTTCAACCACAACAAAAAAGTTATGAGAATTTGAAGGCAAAATTTTGGGGAACAAAAGAAAATGAAAAGAAATCACATCTTAAGGGGCCACTTTGGAGCCACGAATAAAGGCTATTTTCGCGATTTTTTTTGAGGATTTTATAAAAGATATGAATATAAAAGTTGTTGGGCTTGATAAATAAAGTCTTGAAGTACATAAAAAAAAATTAATTCATTTTTATTCATTTTTAAGTACAAAAACTATAGTTTAATGTAACGCCTCAAAAATACGTGGGCTACACTCAGAAAAAAGATTTATTATGTTTTAATAAATTGGCACATTAGAACATAATTTCTTAGAAATTAATAAACGTTTACTCATATGGAGACAGTTTTTATGTGATTGCAACTACAGAATTTATTCGGCGTCACTGAATATGTTTTCTTACGTGCCGATTTTTCACATCAATTAAAAGCCATATTTAAAATAGAAAATATAAATAAATATTTCCTCAAATCAAATAAATACTACTTTCCAATCACGAAAACCTCTTATTTCGCGACTATGATACTAATGCGCGCATGCGCACTTTGCCCTTCAACGCGACGGGCCCGACAGCAGGCCGCTCGTCAGATGTAGCTCACGCATACGCTTACCATGTAGCTTCTTCCTATGTCAATGCTTTTGGCACAAGTGTCAGTGGTGCGTTTCGGAAGTGAGAAACTCGAAAGTGAGGAATGATTTGAGTGTAAGTGAGAATATAAAGTGAGAAAAAAACGATCAAGTGAAAAAATAATGACGGACGAAATGACACAATTCCTCGAAGAAAACCAGCGGAGGATTATGAAGAAACCTATTAGATGTTAAGAAAAACTCTATTTATCGGATATAAAAGACCTATTTCTTCTAATTTATATATCCTATTAGATGTTAAGAAAAATTCTTAGTAAATCTTAAACATAAAGTTAAATAAAAAATGTTCTTAGCTGTTAATACAATCGTAGTAGGCCGACATACGAATAAGAAAACTTATTCGCCAGGAGACAAAATTCTTTGTCCTTAATAAATCTTTTTTCTAAGTGTAGTTAGCTCCATCACAACTCGGCAACGGCTTGTCTGAAACAAAAAAAAACCAAAGTCCATTATATTCAGTATGACACCAGCTACAAAATGACCCTCGGATATGAAGTTTTATCAAAAAGTAAAAAAATAGCAGAGGAAAAACCAAAAACGCGTTTTTTGCAGTTTTTCGCAAAAAAAAGAGTAAAAATCAAAATTTGAAAACCATCGAGGGTCATCTTTTTGCGAATCATGTTTACAATATGTGGTTCAAATTGCAAGAGAATCGGTTTATTAGTTTTAGAGATACGATGGAGCTAGATTTTCAAAACGATTCGAGAAAAACGCGTTTGAGGTTTATACTATGAAAAACTCTTACTTAAACTCAATCGGCAATTCCTGCACCGTACAAAATCCCTTCTGATTACTAATAATCGTCGATTTCTTCAAGTCTTGCTTGCTTTCGGTTTTTTGAAATTTTCAATGTGGACTGGCCCCTCAATTACCGTGACACTTAGGGCATAGGGCCTAAGGGTGAAAAAAGTAGCAAATGACCCCCCCCCCAATCCCCCAAAAAAATTGTGTCGTCCCATGTGGCAAACCCGCTGTATATATATACACACACACCCGTGCATCCGCATATATCGAACCGGTTGCATTTCATTCATACACATACCCAGTTGGAGAGACCGCGAGCGCGACGGAGGGGGTTGGGAGCGAGGGGGAGAAAAACGGCGAGAGAGTTATCATTTTATAAGCCAATACGACGGTACAAAAGGAAAATGGGGAACGGCAAGAGCGGGCCGAATTATATATACGAGTGGCCGCGGTGTGCAAAACCATCCCCGATAGTCCGCAATGCGGATCTTCTATCCAGTTGTTCGAATGTGGAAGCGCGCGGGCGCCCGAGCTCGAAGGGCTTGCGAACAAAAAAACACAAAAAAAAACGGTTCGCAACTTTTTTTTCCGGGATAGAAAGGTTCGAGGGGTAAATGGGTCTCGGGAGCACGCGGTTGCCTCATTGTGGTCATCAGTCTGGTTTTTTCGGCTCTCAGCTCCCCCCTCCTCGACCTCCACCCTCCCCCCCCCCTCGCTGAACAAATGTAGGTTAGTTGTATTTTTCTCCCTTCCGGCCTGTACGTCACGCGTGTCTTTATTCGGCCAGCCCCGCTCTTCCTCTTCTTTGGCCCTTTGGCCCTTCGCCCCAACCCCACGCGCGTCTCGCGACCACATTGTGGCGATTTTTTTTGCCGAGCCTCTTTCAGTCGCCGAAGAATCGCTCAACTACATTTCGCGAGCGAAGAAAACGAGAACGCGATTATGGGACTTGGCATTTGACCCAATAACCCCCTTGGGCGGCCAATATTCCCCGGCCGGAAGTCACGCGGAAGTCACCTGGGCGCCCGATGTGGCCAAGGATTCTTATTCTTGCGACTGTCGGGCTCCTCGTTGTGGTCAACATCCCTCTGGCCTCCCGTTTCGGCAGCTTTCTACCTACTCGCGTGTCTGAAAAAATCCGGGATCCTTCGATACTTATCGGTGAAGGGCTTGATTGTTATTGTCCTATGAAAATCTCCAACTTCTCTTTCTCACTCGTTGATCGACGCCGTGGCGTTGAAGCTCTTGCATCGTTGGAACGCAACGATCTCGTTTCTTTATTCATTTATTTATTTTATCAATGTTTGAAAAATTGTTTTTTTTTTCTAATTGATAGTGGCCCAGGTAGGAATCGACGATGAAAAAAGGGGTCGCCAAGCTCTGAAACAAGGCTCACGTTTTTTAATTCAGGCTGAGCACCAGTCTGATTTCAGGCCTAGCTGAACCTCTGAATGATAACGCGGTTTCAGGCTCTTGCACACAGACTTGACCAAAGGCTGGTAGAAAAACCTATACTAAGCCTGAAACGACGGAACAACAAGGTTCAAAACGAGCCTTAATGAAGCCTTCACGAGCATTTATGACCAGGCTTATCCCAAACTCTTCCCGAGGATATATGAGACCTGTTTTTAGTTTTCAATATTCTACATTGGGGTAAATTTAATAAATTTGTAAAGAGTTCATTTTATTTATTATTTATATTTATTATTCATTATTTGTTATAAAATATACATAAAAAATATTTTAAAATAATACTTTGTTTTATTTGTTGTTTATGGGACACGTAATACACAGAGTGTACGCAAACTCCAGAGAGTGAGTATATACGAAATCTGTGTGCGACGAGAAAAAAACTTTTTTGTGTACCTCATAAATATCGATAAGAGAATATGTTGAAATGTTCTGAGCTGCCTCCTTTGCTTTCGTTTTTCGTGCCTTCGCACCCGACAAATTTATTGCTACATTTTTTTTCATAAAAGTACAGAAAAAATATTATTTCAAATTTATTTTATTTTATCACAACCTGAAACAAGCCTGCATCCAGCCTTGATTTTTTAGCCTTAAAATTCACCGGCTGAATAAAGCTTGAAATAACCCTGAGTTTAGGCTAAGCAGCCAGTCTTGATTCCAGGCTGCTCCGAACGATGCAATGAAACCTGGCCCAGGTCTGTCTCACTCAGGCTCGGTGAAACAAGGCTCGCAGAAGTTTGTTCCCATCGTCAGCCTTTTGATTTCCTACCTGGGGGGAGCCTGTAAGAGGTTAGGCCACTCTAGAGGACGAAAAAAGGCTTTTTGGGGATTTTTTTTCACAAAAACTACAATATAAATCGAGATTACAAAGAAGGGTGTTTATTATGCATATCAGTGACTGTATACAATAATTTTTTTGAAGCGATTAATTTCAAAATTGCGGCTGTGCGGCGTTTATCTCAAAACTGCATTTTTTAAGTTCGCCGGAAACATAACTCAGACAATTTTCAACCGATTCGCTTGAAATGTTGAATATATCTTGAAAAATACATTGTCTATGGAAGTACGCAGAATTTTTTTTATATTGCATAGTTCATTTGTTATTAATCATTATCTGACGAAATTTTTCGCCTTCCAAAAATTTGGCTAAAAAATCGTCAGATAATTGTTAATAACAAATGAACTATGCAATGTAAAAAAATCCTACGTACTTCTATAGACAATGTAATTTTCAGTGAATCGGTTAAAAATGGTCTGAGTTATGTTTCCGGCAAACTTAAAAAATGCAGTTTTGAGATAAACGCTGCACAGCCGCCATTTTGAAAGTGATTGCTTCAAAAAATTATTTTATACAGTCACTGCTATGTATGATAAACACCCTTTTTTGTAATGTCGATTTATTATGTAGTTTTTCTGAAAAAATAATCCCCGAAAAGCCTATTTTTTCGGCCTCTTGAATGGCCTAAGGCCATAATGAAGATTTGTGAAAAGTTTTTAAGGACTTTCGAAAGTTTAATGAACGAACGAAATTTGCCGCCGTTTGATAAATTCACTTTCGTTGCATTCCAACTATGCAAACTTTAGCATCGTTCTATGCGGTTTTATTGAAGTTTCGCTGGTGAAAGAGATCCGGTTGTTTTTACATTTGATTGCCATTATTATGTGCAGATATTATTGTTATTATTATCGCCATTATCATTGTTATTATTATTATTATCATCATCATCATTATCATCATCATCATTATCAACATCATCATCCTTATTATCGTTATCATTATAATCATCATCACCATCATTGTCATCATCATTATCATCATCATGATCATTATCATCATCATCACGATCATTGTCATCATCATTATCATTATCCTAATCATTGCCATGACTATTATTATTGCCATCATCATCATCACACTCAACATCATCACCTGCATTTCTTTTTTTTACGGGGGTTGTGGAAAATCTTCGAAAATACGTTCGGAAGGGTCTGCACTTCTGGGGCGTGTGTGATTTGTACCGCCTAACAATCACACCCTAAAGAAGATGGTAAAAAGGCTCAATCCTGGAACCCCTTTCGCATTACTTCAGGGGACACGCTTTTTTGTGCCTCTTGGACTCCGTCCTTGATTTCCTGAAGGCCATCATCATCATCGTTGCTATTATCATCATCATCGTTACTATTATCATCATCATTATTATCGTCATCATTACTATCAGGATCATTGTTGTTATTATTGTCGTCGTTATCATCATCATTATCATTATTATGATCGTCATCGTCATCATTAAAATTGGCATCATTGTTATCATCAACATCATCATTTTCATTATCATCGTTATGATCGTTATCATCATTATTATCCTCATTAACGTTATAATTATTATTATTATCATTATCATCATCATTATTATCATTACTAAAATACTATTTTTTTTAAATGTCAATGTACTTATTGTCATCACTAGGTATTAATGTTCTTTTTTTCCTTCTCTTCTGTTGCAGGTGAGTCGAGTTTTTGAAAATGTGTCCATACGTCGTAGTGCGTCGCCGAGAATTGTCACGGGTCACGGTAAGATACGCGCGCAATTCGATTCTCGGCTGATTCTCCCCGCTGCGCGCAGACCCGCGGGGACGCGAATTATTTCTCCGTGATGTTTGAAACTGTCGCAGTGGCAGGCCCTTCATTTGTCCCCTTACAAACTGAAACGACAGCGACACGGCTGACTCGTTGCTGGTGTAAATTTGCAATGCATAATCTAGCTGGCAATCCATGCAAGTGGAAACGGAAGTAATTATATAGCTCTCTTAGCTTTACAGTCTGTATACTGTATGTACTTGGTGGAGTTTGTTTGGGCTGTTTGCAACAGCGTAACGAAAAGCATACTTCCGGATTATAACCCATTCATCGCGATTGCACGATGATGAAGCTTGCAGGCTTAATTATCAATTACTAACCCAATTTACCGGATTATGAGGGGAAAAAAAATTCATTAATTTAAATTGGATATGCATTTCACTTTCCTCATTTATGAAAACGAGAATAATGAAAAATGGGTCGTTAGAGAGTAAACATAGAACGATTATTATTTTACGAAAAAAAAATTACTGAAAAACATTGAGTATACATTAAAAATAAAAGTTTTTTTTTCCACTAACGAAAGTTAGTCATTAATTGAAAATCTGATTTAGTAAAAATCCTCCAAATTAATGACTCAGTTTTTGCGGGACGAAAATGACGGCCTTTTTTATCTCTACCTTCATTTTTGCAATCGTCCGAGAGTCTTGGGGACAAACGAACCGCTGCAAAGTCAACGACGTTTCCATTAATTGATCTCGGAGCGTAGAAAAAAGTTCACAATAATCGAGCGAGTGTGTACTTTTTATTCCAAAAAAAAAGAGAAAAAAAAGGTCGCGACGGAAAATCGAAGAGTCAAAAAAACGTGATACTTGGCAAGAACCTTCGAAAAAAGAAGGCGTGGATAGCGAGAGAAAAGTGACGGGAAACGTCTGAAAAAAAACACGAAAGAAACTGGGGCTGTCCGAGTTATAGGAGGACCAGAAAAAGAAGACGATCGAATAAAGAAAAATAGAACCAACCGAAGTAGAAATAATCTTGGCGAATTATTACGAACGTGATAAAAAACAGAATCGTTATTTATCCGCCATAAAATGTCTCCGTCTTCAGTGAAAAGTGAAAAAAAAAAACTGCAAAACCTTGGTCGAATAAGAAATAGCACCATTTTATTTCCAACTTATCTGACAATTGTCTATAATTATTAATATTAATATATTAATGTAATTATAGATATTAATAATTATCAAGATTAATATTGTCAATTATTATCAATTATTAAACATTAAGTTAATATACTAAATATACTAAATATTATATATATATATATACACACAATATATAATAAAATAATAAATTCCTAGTACTATCTACATACAAAAATTCCGTTATCTCGAAATGACGGAAAAACCTACAACGACCTTACCTTCTAAAGAGATTGCAATTTCGTACAAGCCTGGAAGGGTACACGAAGGAAGATAGAGACTTTTTTTAGAAATAAGAAAGACAGATTCTGCAAAAATAAAAGAAAAAAAATTCGCAAGACATAAAGTAAATATAATTTTGGTAAAAATAAATATAAATATTGTGAATAATTATAATGATATTTATGCATAAATATCAAAATATTACATTTGTATTTTCTAATATATTTCCAATATATTTATATTTAGGATTTACGTTCCAATTTTATAATATCTTTAAATTAATTTTTTATCTATAAATGTTATAATAGTTCACTTTTTAGTATATGAATATCCATAATAATAGCCATCTTTTCCTAAATGTTATAATATATTTAGATAATTTCTTCAAGTAAAAATATTATAATATATTTATATTTAATATTTACATATAAATATCATAATATATATCCACAATATTTATATTTATTTTCTCCTAAAACTATAATTACATTGTTTCTTGCAAAATTGTTTTTCTTTTGATTCTTCGCAAATTCTGTCTTGATCATTAGTAAAAATGATGCCTTATCTTCCTTCGCTGTACCTCTCCAGGCTTGTGCGATACCTTGCACTTTTTCCCGCATACTTGTCCCTCCACTGTATTCCCCAAGTGTTACCCACGCCACACTTTCCCACTGCCCTCGCATAAGCACGAGGGCACCGGGAAACTGTGTAAAACAATTGAATGTTTCTTATCTCCAAACAACTGCGCCCTAAAAAAATAACAAACTTGCGCGTCGCTGGGACAGACCCTCTCACCTATCACTTCGAGACACTAATTACCACAGAATATCCCTCGCTGTTAGGTCGCAACGAAGATATCTCCCAAGAGAAAGCGGAGCGAGTGATACGAGGGACGCGTCAAAACGAGCAATTTTAAGGGCCCGTCAACACTCGGAACTTTCATTAGCGGGCTATTTCAACAGGCTTCTTGGAGGATGAGGATCGAGACGAAGTCGCGTCGAAGCCGTTGCACGGCGAAACGAAAGAGCGGACTTTTCTTGCTGCTCTAGCCTCGCCCAGGTTATTTTCTTCCTTTCTAAAGGAAAGAGAGAGAGAGAGAGAGAGAGAGAGAGAGAGAGAGAGAGAGAGAGAGAGAACATAAATCATCTTTTCATCAGCTACTTCATTAAATGGATCCCCATGAATAGGAACCATCCCATTATCCAGCCGGTAATTGCTGGAAGCGTAAACGCAAGGTTTCTCTATCTTCAATCTCCGAGCCATGTTCCGTGATCGTAGTTACTCGCGTGCAGGACACCAAAAGTACGAGATATAAGATGCTGTGATACGTCGGTACGAAAAAAAAACTCGATTTTTTTTCACCTCTTTTTGACTTTATTTTTAAAGCAATACAATAGTATTGCAATAGCAGTAATTTTTTAGGTATTTAGTAATGGGGTATTTTTTTTCGTGAAGAGCCGATTTTTTTGCTATTTTTTTAATTGAAAAATAATGCTTAAGGTTTTTTTTTAAGACGGGGACTTTCTCGTAAGAAGCTGCACTTTTGCGCTATTTTTTGTTTAACCCTTAGTAGTCACACTTAGCTAGAACCACGTTGTAGTCATACTGGGTCCATGGGACCCAGGCGTTTTGAAATTGTTATAAATAATGAAATAATGCATTGAGCGATGTGAAAAAAATAGTGAGGTATTATTTGAACCTTGCTTAATACAAGAATATTGGTTAGAAATCAAAAACTAAGTTTTAAATATGCAAAAAAATTATGCAAGAAAGACGTGAAAAATGACTTTTTTTTACGGAAATTGCTGTAACTCTTGTAATTATTGACCAAAAAAATGGTTTTATAATCTGGAAACAATGTACCTTTAAATAGACACAGCGGTTTCTGTGGACTTTTCAAAAAGTATATTTATTTCATCTAATACAGGTGCGATTTAGAAGGAAAGAATGAAACGCTTACGCATATAGAAAAATGTATGTTTTATTGGGAAAAAAAGTTGTACGGCATCAAAATATTATATATATATTATTATAAATATATATTATGAAATAGATATTTGTTTGGGTCCCGTGGACCCAGTGTGACTATTAAGGGTTCATGATTCAGTTTGGACATTCCCTTCCACATTCCTCTTGTTGGTACTTCTCATATCCTTTCTGATTAAGGCGTTACCCCCACTTGTAGCGCAAAAAAAGGCCTTTTTCATGAATTTAGTTTTAAGAAAACTACAAAACTTTTTTAATCGATCAATATACCATCTTAAAAAACACATCTTGAAGAACTTTCAGTAATTTTTTTATTGATAAATATTACATTGTTTAGTGGCAAATGGCCGTCAATGAAATAATGTTTTTATATACACGGTTTGCGGTGACCAACATTGCGGCGAAGTGGATCATCTGAAAAAAAATGCGGATGGATTTAGTCAAATATAAGTATAAACTAGTCTTTAATCGAAGGATTTTAAAAAATATTCATTTTTCACAAAATGGCGGACAGTCAAAGTTAATGGTTCGATTTTAACGAAAAAAAAACGGCCGTTTTTTGGCTATAAAACGGCCATTTTTTTTTTCGAAAAAAAAATCGAACGATTAAAGACTACATTTTTATGTATTAAATAAGCCTGCAAAATTTCAAGAAGATCGGTTCATCAGTGTTCGAGTAATCTTGGTCACCGACTTCAGAAATGCCATTTTGAGAAAAACGCGTTTAAAGTTTCAATTTCAGTTTACACGAAGAAAATATTTTTTTTTGTAAACTTACATAGAGTCATCTATTCCGGGCATCAAAAAAACTGCACTTCAAATTGCACTTCAAAAAAATGCAATAAAAAAATCGATTTTTTCTAAATCGCAAGTGGGGGTAACCCCTTAATTGTATTCTGACGTAATAGATTGTACGTATTCATGAAGAAAAAAAAAATTGTTAAAAAAAGTATTTACGATTGTATGGAAAAACTGATATTTTTTACTTTCTGGTGTATCCGCAATAACCGAATGGATTCTCAATAAACCGGAATGTTGGGTGTCCAACGCCTTTGTTAGTTTCGCTTTTTTCTCTTCGGTCGGCTTTGAATGGATTTAAATTGGGATTGATTATCCGCCATGTTGAAAAAATCCGATAGTTTTGAATTCTACGCTTTTGTTTTTGGCGTCGAACTTTCACGTCTCTCTCGTCCGCAAGCCATCTCGTTCCCTTTTCCATTGATTCGTACAAGGTCCCTATACCGATGGTCTCCGTACGTGGTCGCTGTGTTACGGACCTAATCTCGTTTTTGTTCGGGAGCCCAACTGTAACATACCAATTACCGTACTGTTCCCCTAAAAAGGGTTTTTTTTTTACGAGAAGGAAAGGTTTTTATGATGATTGACTCCGCGCGTCAATCATCGCGGCTCAATCAGCATAAAAAACCCTTTTTCTTTCAATCTTTTCCAATTTTTTCGATCCTGACATTTGGAACATTCCTAATTATGTTGAACATTTGAAATATTAAGCAGTCTGATGAATTTTTTAAATAAACGTTCTTGAACCTTCGAACAGTTTAAAAAATTTGGAATTCCGAACATTCTGAACAATTTGGAACATTCCAAATGTTGAATATTCTGAACATTTGAAACTTTGAACATACCGACCAGTGCTAACGATTTGAAATTTTGAATAATTTTAAACATTCTGAACATTGTGAACAATGTTGAATACTGAACCATTTAAAACATTCTGAACAATTTGGAACATTCGAAATTTTGAATATCCTGAAGAGTTTTGAACACTGAATAATTTTGAACATTCTCGCAAATTTGGAACATTCGATATATGGAACATTTTGACCAATTTTGAACATTCATGATTTTTAACAGCTGTTAACATTTAAAATTTTGACCATTTGGAAAAATATTGAACATTTGAACAGGTTGTAAACATTTAAAATTTTGAAGATTCTGAACAATTTTTAACACGTGGAATTTTGAACGTTTGAAATTCGAACATTCTCAACAATTTTGAACATTTGTAATTCTGAACATGCTGAACAATTTTAAAAATCCAAATTTTGAATATTTCGAAAAATGTTGAATATTCGAGGTTTGAACAGTTGTAAGCATTTTCAATTTTGAAAATTTTGAACAATTTTTAACACGCCGTATTTTGAACGTTAGAAATTCGAACTTTCCCAACAATTTTGAACATTTAAGATTCTAAAGAATTTCGATAATTTGAAATTCTGAACAATATTGACCAAATTAAATTTCCAACATTCCGAACAATGTGAACTGGATTCGCAAGGATGCTCAAAATTTCGGTAAAAGACAAAAAATATATGTGCTCGTCTTAATGCAGACATCTTGAACAAGATCTGATGGGTGTTCCATTTTTAATTGGACGATGTTGGTATTCACTAAAGCATCAAATGTGATTTCACAAACAGTATCCAAGTCTAAAAAAACAGCATGCTTCAACATCGGCCAAGCCGCCGTCCCCCTTAAGAATCGAGATCGTTCTTCAAACTCAAACATACAGGATGACGCGAGCAACAAAAAAACCGACAAAAATCGTACGGTATATATGGGTATGCTTGTAAGTGACATTTCAACGGGCTGAAGGTTGAAGGTTACACAGAACCGCGGGCACACGAGGAACCGTGTTTTAATTTCCTGGTTGCGGATGAGGTCGGTCAGATGCCGAAGCACGTCGTCCGCGTTCTCATCTGAACGGTCGAGCCACCACTTTTCCGCGGCATTCTTTCGTCGCGGACGATTTATCGCAGTACATTAATCACGGTATCCGCCCTCCCTTGCCCCCCGTGCCCCTTGCAATTTTCATTCGGAACACGAAAAGCCTCTCACATCTCAGTCACGTCGGCAAGGAATTATTTTGACATTGTGCATACACTCGTAAGAGACATTTCACCCTTAAGACCCTGCACCCTTTTTTCGACCGATCTGTAATTTCAACTGATTTTTTCAGTAACACATTTTTTAATGTAATAAAGAATACAGCATTTTCCAAAACTGAATTTTAAATTCAATCTTGGGGAATGAAAAAGATCATTTATCATTTTTGAAACGAAATTTTTTGAGTCTCCATATTATTTAAGCAAAATTTTATATTTTTAAAAATGAGAATTGGTCATTTTTCGTTTTGTTTCCGATATCGAAATGATTTTTTTTTAATGCTTGTAATATTGCTGAGACACTTTCAAATCGTTTCTTTTTGTTTTTTGTTCTCATTCGAGGAGCATTTTTTAAAGAATAGCATCAATAAAAACGACAAACGAAATAATCTCTATACACTTTGACGAGTCGAACTTCGTCGCTGTGAAAAATCGTCGTAAATTTGCGTCATCCAAACGCTTAATTTTTTTTCATCATTCTCCAAAAAAAGTTTCTCAAAGTGCCCTTCCAAAAAGTTTGAACGATTCTTGGCAATCTCTAAATATTTAAAACAAAACCTACCATTCAAATGCCACGTGTTTTTGTTTCAATTGAATAATATGTATTTAGAAAGTCACAACAAAGACTGAATTATAAAAATACAATGTAAATTTCTTCGTTTCTCTATTCCACTACCAGCCCACAACTTCGAAAATTCCTCACTCATTTTCTTGCGCAATTGCAATTGTGTAAAGTCCGAAAAAAGTGTCAAAATTCACTGATGACTTTTTCCTCTATTTTTTATTTATTAAAAAACGAACGTCGAGGAAAAACCATAAATACAAAAACAAATAGTTAAACAACTTTAAACTCGCACGTTCCGTTATGACGAATGTTTTTTTTTGTTCACTGTGTACACTCGATATCGATTTCCCGGACCTTTGAAATAGGGGGCTTATCAGACGCGGCGAGGTCGAGTTGAAATTGTTCAACTTTTCGAGTGACGGTGAAGAGGGAGAGTTGTCAAGATGCGCCCAGGTGACAGAAGCGTGAAGCTCAATGGGAACATCGATCATGGCTCGTTCGATAAAGCTTTCAACGTCGAAAGCAATTTCGAAAATGATCAGAGAGAAAGCGCGACTCCGTAGAAAAATGGCGCGAGAGAGAGAGAGAGAGAGAGAGAGAGAGAGAGAGAGAGAGAGAGAGAGAGAGAGGGAGGGAGAGAGAGAGAGAGGGAGGGAGTATAGTGCTCGAAGTTTAATGAAGAAGTTCATTAAAGTTTATTTTCATTACGCTCTTCTCAGCTCTGTCGTTCCATACTTTGTACCGAAGTGTGTAACGCGCTCAAGTTGTATGTGGTCGTGGTTAAGATTAATGTGGAAGCTTCGAGAATGTTATTGATGTAGCAGCGTATTTAAAGTTCTTCGAACATCAGCCACATAACAGACTCGAAAAGGAAGTGTTCGTTTTTTTTTCTCAAGATTGAAACCACCGTTTCCGTCAGCGTAAGATTCGTATTAATCAGGATTAATCTTAAGGCGTTACCCCCACTTGTAGCGCAAAAAAAGGCCTTTTTCACGAATTTTTTTAAAGAAAACTACAAAACTTTTTTAATCGATCAATATACCATTTTAAAGAACACATCTTGAAGAACTTTCAGTAATTTTTTTATTGAAAAATATTACATTGTTTAGTGGCAAATAGCCGTCGATGAAATAATGTTTTTATATACACGGTTTGCGGTGACCAACATTGCGGCGAAGTGGATCATCTGAAAAAAAAATGAGGATGGATTTAGTCAAATATAAGTATAAACTAGTCTTTAATCGAAGGATTTTAAAAAATATTCATTTTTCACAAAATGGCGGACGGTCAAAGTTAATGGTTCGATTTTAACGAAAAAAAAACGGCCGCTTTTTGGCTCTAAAACGGCCATTTTTTTCGAAAAAAAAATCGAACGATTAAAGACTACATTTTTATGTATTAAATAAGCCTGCAAAATTTCAAGAAGATCGGTTCATTAGTGTTCGAGTAATCTTGGTCACCGACTTCAGAAATGCCATTTTGAGAAAAACGCGTTTAAAGTTTCAATTTCACAACGGATTCTTCTCTTTCAACGCTCACATCTCAGTCAATTTCGTTCGGATCGACTTGAAATTTTCAGGACATATTCTCAGATACTTATACTTAAAAAAATGAAATAAAAAAAATCGATTTTTTCAAAATCGCAAGTGGGGGTAACCCCTTAACCAAATCAGCATTTCATCCGATCTAGAAACGAGCCCTGCTTCAGCTAACTCTGACTCTCTTTAGGTCTAGTAGTTACATATAAAAATTGTCGCATATGTATACCATCTATTGTATCGCATGATGTTCATGAACATTTTTAAAGATTTCTGTACAATCTTACCCGTCTTGATGTCGGCCTAATGATTTTTTAAAGCAGCTCAGGATTAGCCATTTGATTAAAAATTTTAATTGGAAGTTTTAGCAGTTCGTCATCAGGATACTGTATTCTCTATTTTTCGAATTCCAACGTATGTTCCTTCCCAAATAAATCCTTTCCAGAACGATTGAACTCCTGGAGCAGTTTTCAGATTCGTTTAAAAGGAACGGAATCAGGCCCGGCAGAGTTCAACGAGACTCAATTTTTTTCCCAACCGAGCCTCGGCATTGCCATCACGACGAAATGAGAATGTCGGGTCTCTCCCTTTAAATTGAGCTAATAAAAAATCTAAATCGGGTCCAAAAAACGGGAATGACTACTTCGGAAGAGGAAGATCAGGTCCATTGTGTCATCATTCCTTTTCCGACTGGGACGAGTTTCCCATACATTACCCAGCGAGATTCCATGGGACTTTTGATGGGCGGGTGACGTCCGATGAGGGATGACCTTCCAGATGTCTCGTCACCAACCACCCCTACGAATCATCCAGCCCTGGCGAGTTCTCGGCAACTCAGTCATTCGAATACGAATCAACCCTGAGCTGAGATCCTCCGTTCGACCCTTTTAGCGGGGCCTTTAATGCGCGATTTTCCAACCCTTATTCGCCCTCGTTCATCCATCGATTTGCAGCCCCTCGCGATTCTCGGTGGCCTCCCACCCCCCCTATCTCTCTCCCTCTTGTACTTCTGTACACTTGAATTCACCGAGAACATCCGGTTCACCCTTATCGCGCTATTCTCTCGCAAACACTTTCGCTCGTTCGCGGTTTGATTCTTTTCCTCCCTCTATTTATTTCATCCCCGCAAGTGGATGCTCTAGTTCCGCTTTGCTTTCGCAGCGATTCCAATGGGGTGGTCGCCCCGCTCGCTCCCCGCCACTTGGCCCTTTCACAGTCGAGCAGAAAAATATTGGAAGCGTAAAATAAGCGGCGGCGTAGGGGGAGGGGGTGCAATTGCCACAGGATAAGCTCGACGATGTATAAATACGAGAGGCTGGGGGGGGGGGGGGGGGGTTGAAAAAAATAAATATGCCAATATTATTTTTGCAGCCCTTTTTCTCGTTTAGGGGGCCATTTTGCATGACGTATCTGCGGGGAAAATCTTCGCAAGCTCGCCGTATCTAAATCCTCACGAGCTACGAGCTATCGAGACTTCGAACTTTTTCTTTCTCGACGCCGCGATACTTTTCCGTTCTTTCACAACTGCGAATTCGTTAGCGAAGCTTTTGTTCGTTTTGTTATTTTTTTTCGCGCGGAGAAATTAGCGAGGGCCGAAGTTCTCGGCTTGTGAATTATGAATGAAAAGTTTTTTTTCCCCTCGCATCTCCGGCTCATTCGGCCATTAACTTCGTTAGCCGGACGATACAGGGATGGGCAAAGTTGCGATTCATTTTTCGCCAAGCTTTTCCGAGTGTACGTAAAAAGCTTTGGCAACTTTGCGAGGCTGAGGGTGAAAATACTTCCATGGCGTACGGGTAATTTGATACCAACCGGAAGTTTGCAAAAAGAAGTGCTGTGCGCTTTATTTGAAGATCGGCAATCTCTCGCGGGACGAAAAATTCCAGTGACCGGTGCAAACGGATACTGGAAAAAAAACGATTAAAATTTTTTTTGGATCCTCGTTTAAGATCTACCAACTGCGGTAATTTTTGGATAATAATAAATGTGAGAAAAACAATTTAAAAATAATAAAAAAGTAATAACTTATGATGCATATTTTGGATAGTAATACAAAATAAAAATCAAAACAAAGAAAAAATGATTAAAATGTTGGATAATAATAAAAATAAGATATAATGAAGGAAAAAACAAAATCTCGGATATATTTTTAAATAAGCAATATTTACTTCCTCAAATTTGGATCTAGGAAAAATTTACACGTCCACGGTCCATAAATTCTATACGAACGAGTACTTATCGAGACATCGCGAGCACGAGCTTGAAAAAACGGAATTCCTGGGAATTCGCGATAAAAGTTCGGACGTACAAGTTGTTCGGCGATAGAGACCTGGAATCCGCGCTAAGACGTTTCAATCGATTCCTCCCTCGTACGCGAATTCGTTGTTCTAGAAATTCTGCGGTCTTTCGTTCTCTCTCTCTCTCTCCCTCTCTTTCTCTCTTTTCTTCAGTTAACAGCTCCTTTCGTGCCGAGAAAACATTGATGTTAAGGGATCCGACAGCTTGATTCACGATCACAATTTGAGAGCCCTTTATTTGCTAAGATTTCCGTATGCTCCGAAAGATTTAGCTTACTTTTCACGCTGCACTAATATGGGTAAAAGAAGTATATGTACATCTCACACGAAAGTGTTGTTAATTTGGCTTAAGGGGTTGCCCCCACTTGCGATTTGGAAAAAATCGATTTTTTTTATTGCATTTTTTTGAAGTAAAAGTATCCGGGCCCATACTTCTGTATGGGCCCGGAATAGATGACTCTAGGTAAGTTTACAAAAAAAATATTTTCTTCGTGAAAACTGAAATTGAAACTTTAAACGCGTTTTTCTCAAAATGGCATTTCTGAAGTCGGTGACCAAGATTCCTCGAACACTAATGAACCGATCTTCTTGAAATTTTGCAGGCTTATTTAATACATAAAAATGTAGTCTTTAATCATTCGATTTTTTTTTTCGAAAAAAAATGGCCGTTTTATAGCCAAAAAACGGCCGTTTTTTTTCGTTAAAATCGAACCATTAACTTTGACTGTCCGCCATTTTGTGAAAAATGAATATTTTTTAAAATCCTTCGATTAAAGACTAGTTTATACTTATATTTGACTTAATCCATCCGCATTTTTTTTTCAGATGATCCACTTCGCCGCGATGTTCGTCACCGCAAACCGTGTATATAAAAACATTATTTCATTGACGGCCATTTGCCACTAAACAATGTAATCTTTTTCAATAAAAAAATTACTGAAAGTTCTTCAAGATGTGTTCTTGAAGATGGTATATTGATCGATTAAAAAAGTTTTGTAGTTTTCTTTTAAAAAAATCATGAAAAAGGCCTTTTTTGGGCTACAAGTGGGGGTAACGCCTTAATTTTTTTGTTCGTGTTTGCCCGAGATCTTTGTAAACAGACACCATGTATATTTAGGATAAGCTATCGAACACAGAAAATTCATAAAGGATTTTATTTTTTTCGAATGATAATTTGGAAGGAACGACGTGCAGAAATACTGTTTTTACCCACTGTATGTATATATGTGTATATATATATATATATATGTGTGTGTGTGTGTGTGTGTGTGTGTGTGTGTGTGTGTGTGTGTGTGTGTGTGTGTGTGTGTGTGTGTGTGTGTGTGTGTGTGTGTGTGTGTGTATAGATATGAACTGGGCATACTTTAGTTGGAATTGTAAATATTATTTCTTGAATTCGCATTTGTTCATCTCTTCGGGTCGACTGCAAAAATGTATGAGTTATCCGACATAAAGCACAAAAAAAACACGTATCGGAACAGCTTCTTCGCGTTCTGCTCTTCATGGATTCATAGTTATTCGTATACGTGTTAGTTCGTGCTTGTAACACTTCCAACTATTTTCACCCTTCACCGCGTCGCCATTTTCCCCTCCCAAAGGGTCAACGTCGACGATTCTCATTCGTCGAACGTTTGTGATAGTGCACATCGCGTCTTTCCAAGTTTCCAATCTGAACGCAGCTCCATTTTTATTTCAAATCCTTGATTCAATGATGATTCAGTTCGGACGAATCATCGCGCAGTCCTCTTGCTGGTACATCTCACAGTCTTTCGGGAGTTCAGCCAGCCGCGTGACTTACTCTACACACTCATGCCAAAAGGGGAATACTCTGGAGGGAAACTAGCCATTTACAATCTGAAAAACAACATTGTCGATTTTTTGGTACAGCCTCCATAGCTGAACAGCTCGCCAATGAGATTGATTCGTGAGTTTTTTAAAACATTGTATCAATACTTTTTCCGATGGGCCTCCCCCCTTCCGATAGGACTTCCCCACGGATAAAAATACAATAAACTGATATCGCCAAGGTGAAAAGTATCAAAAGCATCTCTTTGAAACCATCAGGACGTAATCTCGAACCCAAACCTGCCTCGCGAGCTGGCATTCCGCTAAATCCAAAATTGCAAGCGAAACCTTTTTTCCACACTTGATGTTGAAGGGTGCGGGAGGTTGCGCTGCACTACGTCTACCTAAATATCGCGAAATTATAATCCCAGATTTGGCAAGTACATCCGAAATGGAACGACTCCAATCGAAAGCCAGCCAGCAGCTTAGGAACATGATGTTCGCGGGATGACGGGCTTGAAATAGCCAGTCGTGGCAACCGAGCTGTATCATCGGATAAGAAAAGCAGTTGAAACATTTCGTTCCCGGCAAAGCCGGCCCCGCTCGTAATCCCTCCCCCCCTCCCCCAACGAACCCAGTGATCCTTGTCTTGGAATTACGGCGAACGAAGATCCGCCGCTTTTGGCCATGGCCTTGGTGTGCGTGACCACTTGATCGCAGGGCCATTCTAAGGCGAACATTGAAACCCCTTTGACAGCATGCTCTCATTTACGCACTCGAGGGGCGTCAGCCGTGATGGGGCATGGAGGGGTCGTGACGGAGGATCATAGGAGAGGAGGAGTTTAAGGAGCTTGTTCGTATTCATTCGCGCGTTATTTGGAAGCAATTAATTAAACCACGAGAGAAAGAGAGAAAGAGACAGTTGAGGTATCAGATGCAGGTGTATCCATTCCGCTGTGCATTGATCGCCAACATCCAGCTATCATTGTACGGATACCAAGACCGGTATGGAGCGAACGACGATGTAACACAGTTGGTAGAGGCATTATATGGGGAGAGAGTGAGAGAGAGAGAGCAAGGTGTGTGGGGTGGTAGGAACATTACTGCATAAGCTGTGATGGGGCAGTCGCGTAATAGCGGGCGTAGCCAATCGTTCGGAGTTGCTTGGACAGCCGCCAATTCGTATCCATCCGTCGAACCGGTCTCTCTCTTCCTCCATCTATCTATCTGTCCATTGTTTTTTTCTCCCTCGCTCTCTTCTGGCTCGGCAGCCTGGCTACCGTTTCGGCTATGCCGCCATTCGTCGATCGGATAGCTGGCTCATTCTCATCCCCTTCACACATCCTTCTGTGGGCATTCGCATGAAAGAGAAAGCACAGGAGTCAGGATAAACGGAATGGTGAAAAGCAGCCAGAGACAACAGCCCAACCACCCGCGATTTTGTGGACTTCGTTGCTCGGCGCCCAAAACAGCCAAGCTTAACGAGTGTGTCGGGATGATGGAGGCTCGGCTACACTCAAATCCCGCGAAATGATCCAACTTTGCTCATTTCACAGTTCCGCGGAAATTCGCCCAGCCAACGAGGTTTTTCCATGAGATCGACAGTATGTGCCCAGTGAGATGATTTCGATGAGTGATATCCTGGGGGCCTTGAGAAAAAGCGGTTCAGGATCTACAGCTTGATCCTGAGGATGACGAGCCAACATCAAGTCTCGGAATACCGAGATACTTCATTCTCCGAGTACTGTGACAAATGTTGAACGCGTTTTCACTGACAACCAACCAGGTTCCAATAAAGAGAGCGATGGTTTTCATTTTTTAAGCCCTATCAGAATGAGACATCTTGCCTGTGATGTGATGCGAACCAATTTTTTTTTTCACGTGAAGTATCGGGCTCAATGACACAGGCCCAGCATGTAATGGTATTGGGCCCCGCAAAAGCGATGTCATTGATCCGATCTGGCAGTTGATGCAAGGTTAACGTTTTTGGGCCCATCAAAACAGGCCCAGCGTGTAAAAGAATAGCACAGGGCCTGAGGAGTTCTGACCCTAATTCGATCTGTTAGTTGTTGCGAAAAGAACGGTGTTGGACCCAATAGAATTGCTGACCCTGATTCGAGCCGGTAGTTGATGTAAACAGAACGTCATTGGGCTAGACTTCAATGAGCCTTGACTTAGCCGAATCGAGCATTTGACAGGTTGACATCAGGATATAATTAGGATATTGAAACTTTTTGGTACACCAAGATTGAGCCAAGGAAAGAAGAAGCAAATCAGTACATCTGAAGAATAAGATTAGATCCAATAGTATTTGCATTCCACTTTTGGCTCGGAAAGAGAAACAGAGACAAGTAAAAAGTTAAGATCAGCTATAGTGAGACTGCTTCTTCCAATTGTATTTCCTGTTCTTTCGTCTTCGCTTCGGCGTCACCATTGCCCCTGGGGCACGGGTATTGTGATTGGCGATGAGCATTGTGAAAACAACAACTTCAAGGGATGATGGGCGTAGCACGACAAGTGGAACGAGGCCAATATGGTACAACCCATTCAGGACTCGTCTTGCCACGTATTGCCGGGGCGAGCGCATCCGTGGATGGCTCGAAAGGACGTAAGTGGCGGGACATCTGGCAAGTCTCCCGAATCTGCTACTTTCTCGACTAGATGCCTCTTTTGCTTGCGCAATAACTCTACCTTGAACTCCACTGTGCCGGTGCTCCGCTTGCTTCTCCCTCGCCTCCGTTGCCTTTACCTAGATCGTCTTATTTTCTTTATCATGGTGCAGCCTTCGGTCCACCCTCTTCAACGTTGTCCAAGACTCAGTTGCTTTCTTCCTCCATCGAATGCGCCACTTTCGGTCTGTCTTTTTCGCATCATCCCACTTTCTCTCGCTCTCTCTATATAAGCTGAGATGAGATTGGATTTTTATACTTGGTAAGACGCGGTCCCTGTGTACCCGGAAGGCAAAAAGGATTCGCGTTCATCGTACCACCAGGCCAACTCCTATAGGATCTTGTAATGCCACCACAACGGGATAGCTGCCTACAGGGTATACGTACACCCTGGCAGAGTAGATACATCACTTGGTTTGGCCTGTGGCTGAACGCAATCTCTCCACCCTCAGCGTACTCCATCCCGTCGTTCCGCCACTCACTGCTAGCGGCTCCCATCCTCTTCCACATCCGCAGAATCATCCCAGACTACGCCAACTTCCCTCGGCCTGCGTGGATAGCTATTGCGCCGAGTCTTTTCTTTTCCACCCTCGGAACGGATAAGCGAGTGAGGTAAGATCGGGCTAAAAACGCTAACCGTGGCATCCTCAATCTTAAAGCCCGTCTCGACGGCTGTCGTTGAACGCAGGCTCTTTCGCCACCCCGACAACACCACCAATATCTTTCAGTTTGCAGAACGAAACATAGCTACGCCCCCCACGTAGCGCGATATCGTTGCCTCACTTTGCCCGCACAATGGCTTCTCCTCCGGAGCTTCAGTGTGAAATAGCTACCGGCGATATCTCGTTTCAGGGACACGAGAACGTTCCACAGAGCCGAGGGCTACGCGAAAGGGGTGGGGGCTTGCACCATTCCAATGATGGAAAAAGATAGAAGAGTCGAACGGTGGAGGGCATGATGGAGAGAATGGGATACGCAGCTACGGGGAAGGAACAGTTCGCTTTATCAGCTGGAAGCTCTCCTATGAATGTGTAACTGCTCCAACTAGACTCAAAGGGGATCGAAACTCTTTTGCTGTATCGCGTGGCGAGCCTCGTTAAACCGCTCCCTTTCACGTCCAAACGATCCGACACACGAGGCGTGAACTGGGCGAAAATGGCGGCTGATTTTAGTCCTGGAATGGCAAGGGATTGGAACGTGCCTATAGTCTCGGAGGATTTGTGACTGCAGGCACGTTGAGACATATGAAAGAGGCTCCAAGCTCGTCAGAGATCAATGTGAGATGTCACATTTGACAGGACCTCAGGACGGCCGGTGCAGATCTCACTACACGAGGATATTTAGTAGACAAAAGTAGGTATTTCGTTGGAGGTTGCGGATCGCAGGAGCTTGAGGATTTCGCACCTCAGAAGTAGTAGTCGTGATGTCCCTGAAAATCCTCATAATCGGAAGAAGATAGAAGGCCAGTTTTTTGACAGGTGATGCTGTAGGTGCCGCGGGTGCCAAATCCAAGTTTGCCTAAAAATTCGGGGTGCAGGGTTTTTTGAGAGGATGAAGGAGGATGGGGGTGGATCGATGCCAAACTACAACCCCTACGAGGTCGGCGCGGTGGGACAAAATGTTCAGAAAAATCCGGGCTTTAGTTTTGTCCATAGCGCTGAAGTCGTGGAAGTTCATTATGGGGGTGAAAAAGCGGGGTGACATTTTGAAAAATCAGTTTTAACTCAATAACTCTTTCGGAAAAATTCGTACACTTTTTGTTCGACTGGGAACATTGTAGCCATTGAAAAGACGCCTCGATCGAGTATTTGATCGTCACTCTCCGATAATATCTTCACCCCTAAAAAATGGTTGAGATACCAAAAAAATTGTTTATTTAATAACTCAAAAACAATCGATTTTTCGGGTATGGTTTACATGTACGAAATGTAAAGAATTATTTTCTCTATATTTTTGTTTCTCTGGACCACCCCTAAATTTTGATTTTCCAACCCCTCTCAGGGATTGAAAATTCAAAATGAAATTCTGGGAAAACTATCGACCGCACGAATTCGCCGCCGTGGAACAATTTGTGGCTTGAACCCTCAGTTACATTTTTGTCCACAGAGCCAAACTCGTATCTCTTTATTTTTGGTCAATAGTTTTCCCAGAATTTCATTTTGAATTTTCAACCCCCGAGAGGGGTTGGTAATAGCAACATTCAAGAGTGGTCCACAGAAATGAAAATATAGAGGAAATTATTCTCTACATTTTGCACATTTGAACCATCCCCGAAAAATCGATTGTTTTTTAGTTATTGAATAAACAATTTTGCTTCGACAATTTTTTTGAGGGTGAAGATATTATTGGAGAGGGATGATCAAATACTCGATCGACACGTCATTTCAAGGGCTACAACGTTGTCAATTGAACAAAAACTGTATGAATTTTTCCTAAAGAGTTATCATGTTAAAACTGATTATTCAAAATTTCACCCCACTTTTTCAACCCCAAAATGAACTTCCACGACGTCGGTGCTGTGGACAAAAATAAAGCCCGTATTTTTCAGAACATTTTGTCTGCCGACGGCGCCCTTGTGGCGGTTGTATTTTCGAATGAATCCACCCCCATCCCCCTTAATCCCGTAAAAATCCCTACACCCCGATTTGTAGGCAAACTTGGAGTGAGTGCCCGCAGCACCTACAAAATCACCTGTCAAAAAACTAGCCTTCCAATTTTTGTCCGCTTCCGATTTGCATCAAGACTGTACTAAAAGTGAGAAAATGGAATTCTCATCACGAGGCAAGAGTTGTCCCTCTGTCCGTTACCCTAACCTGACACAGGCCTATATCCAACGGACTATTGGAACTAGAACGACGAAACTTGGCATGTGATAAGAGCTTCCAAACAAACCCAAACAAGCCGTAAACGAATATTATTTTTGTACAGGCAAGTGACGTATCATAGGAAAGCTCTTGGTTTACTTGTGGCCAAAACATTCCGTCAGCTTTTTTCGGTCTTGCCAAAGTTGAAAATACCATATCTTACGAAAAAGATAATAATGCAAATGAAATTTCCATATCGTCTTTGCCACGTTCGTGCTAAAACTCGATGCTTTGAGCAAAGTACCCGACGATTATACGAACCGTACTATCCCGCTCTAATCAAATGGCGTCAGATGATCCCCCAATTTTCTCGCAAGACATGACAAAGTTTCGCACGAGAATACCCGACAGTAGGCTCCACAATGTATTCGCCAAGGGATGAACTAACGAGAAGATGGCGCACATCGCAATCTTGCCGAAGCAAGTTTCTCCAGCACTTTTGGTAGCGGACACGCCTGGGTGCCAATACCTAGTCACGTGGAATATTATAGTGCCGTGGGTGGCTTACTGATTACCAAGAGTCATCTACGGCTTCCAGCTTTCTCTCTTTCTCTCTCAGCCCTTATCTTCCCTTCCCTTCCTTTATTCGGGGCTTTCTCATCCTCCTGATAATCAACATTGAAGCCATCGAAAGCTCATCAGCTGATCATTAAGTCCCACCAGAGCTTCGGGTAAGCCACAGCATTGCTGTGCCTTCAACCTAACTAAAGTACAGATTCAACACCCATACATGTCAAACACATCAGAAGTTTCTTCGCTTTAAATAAAGGCTTGAAAAGGGTTTTCAGCCAAAATCCCATACACCAGAACTCCAATTGAAGGCATGCTCGTGATTTTGGACACATTTTTGTATCGTGGCGATACTCAGTTAAGGCGTTACCCCCACGTGTAGCGCAAAAAAAGGCCTTTTTCATGAATTTTTTTAAAGAAAACTACAAAACTTTTTTAAGCGATCAATATACCATCTTAAAGAACACATCTTGAAGAACTTTCAGTAATTTTTTTATTGAAAAATATTACATTGTTTAGTGGCAAATGGCCGTCAATGAAATAATGTTTTTATATACACGGTTTGCGGTGACCAACATTGCGGCGAAGTGGATCATCTGAAAAAAAAATGCGGATGGATTTAGTCAAATATAAGTATAAACTAGTCTTTAATCGAAGAATTTTAAAAAATATTCATTTTTCACAAAATGGCGGACAGTCAAAGTTAATGGTTCAATTTTAACGAAAAAAAACGGCCGTTTTTTGGCTATAAAACGGCCATTTTTTTCGAAAAAAAATCGAACGATTAAAGACTACATTTTTATGTATTAAATAAGCCTGCAAAATTTCAAGAAGATCGGTTCATTAGTGTTCGAGTAATCTTGGTCACCGACTTCAGAAATGCTATTTTGAGAAAAACGCGTGTAAAGTTTCAATTTCAGTTTACACGAAGAAAATATTTTTTTTTGTAAACTTACATAGAGTCATCTATTCCGGGCATCAAAAAAAAACTGCACTTCAAATTGCACTTCAAAAAAATGCAATAAAAAAAATCGATTTTTTCAAATCGCAAGTGGGGGTATCCCCTTAAAACGATGACGTCTTCAACATCATTTTGAGGTGATACGCTGTCCATCTGTTTCTTTCGGTCCACTGTGAACTATCGCCGTTCCCCTCTAACCCACATCTGTTCCGCACGACCTCAAGACCCGACATCAGCCTGATGATTGTTCAGTCAATATCCAAAAGTGGCGTAATCTCTGTCGGAAGTCTGGAAAATCCAGCCCACCAGACAGATGCACATGGAGCGGTGAGAATGAATTCACAAACACGTACTACCGCTATCATTGGAGCCTTCGACCCACAAGCGGAAGCCTCAAGCCTGGGTCGATCGCCTCGTAGTTTGCCATGTCGAAAGGACGATTCATCATGGAGCCTGGTCGCCTGATAACTCGTATCACAGAGCCATTCGATTATTCGCGGTCTCGCCAGGGAAGTTCGATAATAATAATCGGGGCTCGAAGTTCCGGCCGACATCCTGACCATACGCAAACTCGATTACCCATTTGGGTTAGTGTTGCGCGCGCGTCTACGGTCAACCATCGTCGGCCAACCCAGGATCAGCGGAAAAACAGGGGTTTACTAGCTTTTTAGGAATGCTGATGATTTGTGAACAACTGGTTCAACGGCAGGGGAAGCGCGGTTAACCGGAGGATCGGGCATGAATGGGAATCATGAGGATGAGGTGAGGAGTTTAGTTCGATTTACGCCCGATCCGCCCTCCGAACCGCGGCTGGGAATCTCGAAAATGCGAAACCACCCGGCCGCTGCTAGGTGACCCACCTGAATTATTGCTCCCGATGATATTGGATTGGACGGTAGTTATGGATCGTCACGGAATTGCGAATACTTGAGGTGTCTCCAATCCAGTTGAAAATTTACGAGGCTCCCGTTGATTCTTAGTTATCCTTTTTAGTTTTTCTATCCACCTGGCTTGTCTTCCTTGGTCCGCAATCTCACTATTCCTCTTTTTGCTCCCTCGTTTCTTTTCCGCATAATTCTCATTTCGAGGCTCCTTTTGGCACTTGAAGCATGTTCAATTGGAAGAGATATGACGCTCTGCGGTGCAATGTTCTTGGAAGCGTGAAGGTCAGCTCGTAGTTGAAGACCACCCACATTACCATCTTTACCTGATACACATTCTGAGGGAGCTGGAGAGTTCCGTCGATAAAAGTTGGACACTGATCAACTGACCTGCTGGCTCCTCAGATCCGTCATCAGCGATTGGACCTCGCCGGATGTTCCGCAATCAGACACCGCGTGATACCTAATCTCTCTCCGCAACCGCTGGAACAATCAGCGAATGATGGCCCTTCAGGTATCATTGCATGACTTTGACCCATAAATCATCCATCATTGCATGGACTCTTTTGGGTTTCCAATGAGGCAATCCTGCACGAACGCAAGCCCATCAAATTTCAATGGCGGGATCCCCTCATGACCTCGACAACGTTCACTTGTTCCTTTCAACGTGTATCCGATAGACTGTCGACTGTCGATCGTTATCTTCATTTATTGATGGCTCTCTCTCTCTCGTTCGCAGCCAAACTGCATCAAGAAATGTCAATTTTCCCGGATCAATGCGAAATAAGACCGCCTCGATACACACTTGGCTCGATGTTGACTTATCCTCACGAAATGAGATTCGATAGAACACGTGCACACACACGGGCATGTGTCATATAGGACTTTCGGCATGTGGGCAAGGGTACCTACAATATGTGGGTCACGGAGGCACCTACCATTGCGGAACTAAATAAATTGAAACCCAACGTGGGAACCGGGATTGCAGCCTGGCTTGCAATATCTCCCGACATGTGTATACAAATTTCAAGAGGTTGCTTGATTGATCGGCTGATTATGCGTTGGAAATACCATCAGGCGATCGGAATATGCAATAGGCTTAAACTAACAAAGCACGATAATAATTGAAATAGTAAAACATAAGTGTCGTAAAAAATAATACATATTTTCATAATAATAATTATTATTAATATTATTATTAAAATATTCGTGATAATGGCAATAATATGACTATTGACTGACTAACAGTCATAATCAAACTTTTTTTTATTACTTATTGTTTGAGGACACAGTAACGAAGAATCATCAACAATAAAATAAGAATAGTCTGCAAACATTTTTGAATTCGGGGTCTAAAATTCTGAAAGTTTAATAATTATTCTTATTTCATTATTGATGATTCTTTATTACAGTGTCCTCAAACTACGAACAATAAAAAAAGATTGATTCCGTTCAACAGTTTTTTAACATCAATATTTGAAGTTGCCCATGCGACAGTCTAAAAAATATATATATATATATATATAAGAAAAAATAAAATAAACACGAAAAAAAAAGATATATTAAATTGTATCGTTTTCTCCTTATAGACATATGTATACATTTATTTAGTGGTCTATTTTATTTTTATATATTTTGTTTTTAATATATGCATGGTTATATACTTCCACAAAACATATAAACGTTAGATACATATGTCAAACTGTTTTTTTGCGTCTGATGGGTATATATATATATGTAATACTCACCGTCTTAAAATGCCTTTTCGACGGTTGCAAGTATATGTACGTACGGGTACAGCACAATGGCACTCCTGTCCCCAAAACCAACGATTCACGTAAAAGATTCGCATACTGTCCTCAAAAGTGCCAGATGTGCTAATAGTCAACATAAGATAGACATAACGGGGTAGAAATATCCCGTGCTCGTATACACACACATACGTGAACGAGAGGGAAAAACTCGTTGACGTACAACGACGCCTCGTTATTTATATGCGCGAGATGCATCCGGTCGCCTACGTAATACACTGTACGCATAAAGAGCCGCTAATTATAGTCCATTCCCTCCGTCATACCTTTTGTCAGCCTCGTGTCTGGCCTTTCTCAACGTACATTGGAAGAGTGAATGAAAAAACAAGAAGTACAACGCGCAAGGTAAAGGACATGCGGAAAAAGTTCCCTTAAGGTAACAAATTGAAAAATTGAAAGGCTACATTTTGAATATTGATAACTTACAATTGAATATATGTAATTTTCAATATTTAATTTGAAACAAAAACTTGTCATTTTAATAATTGATTGCGTGGGAACATTATATTTATAATTAACAATAATCGAAATTGTGAACATTTTGTTCGGCTTTAGCATTTAATTTTAAGTTATTGATAGATAAAATAAAAAATGTTTGTTTCAGAATGAATATTGAATTGCACATATATATGTGTGTGTGTGAGAGTGTGTGTGTAATTCGTATCCTTTCCTCATATAACCAAAATTTGTATTGTCGTAAAGGACTTGGTAATTTATAACAAATATTTTTAATTACGATCAAAGAAAAATGAAGATATAATATAAAAATTAATAAATAAATGTTATCAAAGTTGTAAAGTTCATGAATTTTTATTTTGTTCTTTTGATCAATATAATTAGATTTATTGGCATACATCTTGATTACCACAAATTAAATTACTATTACAAATTATATTTATGAAATAAATAAAAATTATAAATTCGCTCAAATTTGTACAAAAAATTTCACAGCAACTTTTAAATAGATTGTTGTTTATAAGTTTTCTAATATATATAAATATAAACGATCAATTATTGCTTTTAGGGAAAAAATCCGTTTTCTAATGAACAGCAAAACAAATTATAATCAATAAATGTGAAAATTAAGGTAAGGGGTGACACGCCTTTCTGTGAGGGGTGGTTTCCCCATACGTTTTTTCCGCTGACAAGACAGTACGTGTCCAACAGTTTTTGTTGCTGTATCACACATATGAGTTGCAAAAGAATAGAAGGCGGAAACTCAAGGGGGGGGGGGTACCTTTAGGCGAATACAAAATGACATTTTGATGATTTTTTTTAAACCAAAGATATCTTCTCTATGTTTGAGACGTAAGGAATGTTTTATTACTACTTTTGGCCGCTACTCGGTACTTTTTGAATAAATCTTTAAAAATGTAACACGTAGCGTCGTCGGGATTAGTCTGAACCAAACCCAATGAAGATTTTTTCTTCATAACACTCATACGCGGAATATGAACGAAGAAAAAGTGAGAAATGTTGGAAATCGATGAAATGGTACAAAATGGTAGCTTTGAAACAAAAAGATTGAATTCTACGAAAAAAATTGCTATATTTTGCGATAAAGACATACCTTTTTTTCAAGAACATTTAGGGTCATATTTTAGACAATGAGGTTAGAAAGACTTATACCAAATATCATCAGAATCGGTCGATTAGTTTTTTAGCTGTACGTCACGACAGTTCTGAAAGTTCAGTTTAGCAGACTGCGCCATGCCTCCACTCTTTCTTGAAGATCGATTTTAAAAAATACCATGTAACAGCCAAAATTAGTAATAAAGCATACCCCAACAAGGAAAGGTTGCAATGTCGATCTCTCCGATTTCGATGAAATTTGGCATTCTTGTAGAATAGGTAAAAATAGGCGATACGTATTTTTTTATATCTACGGAACCCGATTGTTAAGGGGTGAAACGCACCTTCGAAAATAGGGGTGTTTTTCGTCGATAACGTTATCGTTCTCATCTCCAATGTATAGTGCAGAAAAAAATAAACATTGTTGCAATTTGAATTTTTTTCATATCTCGTACCGTTAAAACGTTATCGACGAAAAACGAAAAACACTCTAATTTTCGATGGTGCGTTTCAACCCTTAAAAATCGGGTCCCGCGGATACAAAAAAATACGTGTCGCCTATTTTTACCCATTCTACAAGCATGCCAAATTTCATCGAAATCGGAGAAATTGACATTGCAACCTTTCCAAATCTTAAAAATGGTGAAGAAATCTTTTGTTAAGGGGTTAAGCCACTCTAGAAGCCAAAAAATAAGCTTTTTGAAGAGTCAGAAAAACTAAAAAATAAATCGCGATTACAAAAAAGTGTGTTTATCATACATGTCAGTGACTATATACAATATTTTTTTTTAGCGATTACTTTAAAAATGGCGGCTGTGCAGCGTTTATCTCTAAACTGCATTTTTTTAGTTGGCCGGAAACTTGACTCAGACAATTTTCAACCGATTCACTTGAAATGTTGAAAATATCTTTAAAAATACATTGTCTATGGAAGTACGTAGGATTTTTTTTTATATTGCATAATTCATTTGTTATTGACAATAATCTGACGAAATTTTTCACTTTCCAATAATTTGCCTAAAAAATCGTCAGATAATTGTTAATAACAAATGAACTATGCAATATAAAAAAAATCCGACGTACTTCCATAGACAACGTATTTTTCAAGATATATTCAACATTTCAAGTGAATCGGTTGAAAATTGTCTGTTATGTTTCCAGCCAACTTAAAAAATGCAGTTTTAAGATAAACGCTCCACAGCCGTCATTTTGAAATTAATCGCTTCAAAAAAATTATTGTATACAGTCACTGATATGTATGATAAACACCCTTTTTTGCAATCTCGATTTATTTTGTATTTTTTCTGAAGAAAAAAATCGCCCAAGAGCCTATTTTTTCGGCCTCGAGAGTGGTCTACGGCCTTAAGAGATTACCCCCATTTGCGATTTTGAAAAAATCGATTTTTTTATTGCATTTTTTTTAAGTGCAATTTGAAGTGCAGTTTTTTTTATGCCCGGAATAGATGACTCTAAGTAAGTTTGCAAAAAAAAAATATTTTCTTCGTGTAAACTGAAATTGAAACTTTAAACGCGTTTTTCTCAAAATGGCATTTCTGAAGTCGGTGACCAAGATTACTCGAACACTAATGAACCGATCTTCTTGAAATTTTGCAGGCTTATTTAATACATAAAAATGTAGTCTTTAATCGTTTGATTTTTTTTCGAAAAAAATGGCCGTTTTATAGCCAAAAAACGGCCGTTTTTTTCGTTAAAATCGAACCATTAACTTTGACTGTCCGCCATTTTGTGAAAAATGAATATTTTTTAAAATCCTTCGATTAAAGACTAGTTTATACTTATATTTGACTAAATCCATCCGCATTTTTTTTTCAGATGATCCACTTCGCCGCAATGTTGGTCACCGCAAACCGTGTATATAAAAACATTATTTCATTGACGGCCATTTGCCACTAAACAATGTAATATTTTTCAATAAAAAAATTACTGAAAGTTCTTCAAGATGTGTTCTTTAAGATGGTATATTGATCGATTAAAAAAGTTTTTTAGTTTTCTTTTAAAAAATTCATGAAAAAGGCCTTTTTTGCGCTACAAGTGGGGGTAACGCCTTAAGAAAAAGTCATGAAAATCAGCAAATTTTTTCCTCGCCTAAAGATACTTCTCCTCCTCGTGTTCCTTGTGAGTTGAGATGGAATACCCAACATATATGACAAAATGTTTCATCTGCGTGCAGATATTTGACGAAAGGATGGCTCGTGCCTCGTTGGATGCTTTACGTGTAACGAGCCATAAGATTGGTCGAAAAGCATTCGAGCTTTGACAATGGCTGACTTAAGGGGAGCCAAGGACTCCCAGTGCCATTTAGAAAGCATGCGTCGGGCATTCGAAATGCGAGTAGCCCCACGTTTCACAATGATATATCGAATCGTGATTTATCCCGCGCCATTGCGGTACGGTTCCAGTCGATTAGAGGACGAGGGAAAAAGAACAGAAGAGGACAAAAAATGACGAGGCATGTCGATGCTCGTGTCGTTTTATTGTCGGCGGGTTTCTTCAAACGTACGATGAATCAACGTCGTTAAACACACACCGGCGCGAAATTTTCGTGAAACTGTACGCGACGTTGACCAAATGCGGCAAGGACGAGGGTCGACGTTCCAACGTCAATTTCCGGTTCCGGCCTCGACGAGCCCCGAGCTCGCGACCTCCCGCCTGCCCTAGGTCCTTTTTTCCACAGTACCGGTCACGTGGTACGTTCGTCGATCTCGTCGAGGGTGACCCCGCCAACCATATGGGCTACCATAAACCTCGAGGGTCCCCATGACCCATCAAACATTTTTGCTCTCACGTGCGACAATTACGTGCTGCAGATAACGTGCTACCCATCCCATTTATGCTTATTGTGAATTATGTTGATAAGGAATTATTCTTGCGTGATTTTAAGGGATGAAAAAAATTGTGGATGTTTTCGAAAAAGCCCGAACCATATTTTATTCGATGCAGGATTGCGGGAAAAGAATTGCTAGCTATGGTTAAGGTCCCTTCAAAGCATAAAACGCTGCTCATCTATTTAGCACCTGCAAACCAAGGAATAAAAATCTCGGGCCATTTTTAGGAAAAGCCCGAGATCGGATATTTACTAGACGAATTTTAAAAATATTCAGAATGGATCAACTAGTTTGATTAGTAATCTGAATATTTAGTCAGTAAAATTGAAAAATGTAGGTAATCGATGAACTAGTGTGTGACTAGTAATATGAATATTTACTAGATGAAGTTTAAAGATACATAGAATCGATAAACGAGCTTGACTAGTAATCTAAATATAGGCTAAATAGACTTTTTAAATATACGGAAGTAATTAACTAGTTGGATTAGTAATCGGAACATTTACTAAATGGAGGGTAAAAATGTACAGGATTGATGGGCTAGTTGCTCTAGTATTTAGTAAATAATGTTTAGAAGTATACAATATTGACGAGCTTTTTAGTTTGACCAGTAATCTAAAAATTTACTAAGTAGAGTTTTGAATCGTACGCAGTTGACGAGCTAGTTAGACTAGTAACCTAAATTCTACGCAAATAAAGTTTAAAACTTAAAAAAAAATTTCAACTAGTTTGACTAATGATCGAAATATTTACTAAATGAAGTTTCAAAATATACCATATTGGCGAGCTATGTAGTTTGCCTAGTAACCTAACCATTCACTAAATAAAGTCGAAAAACCGATAAAATTGACGAACTAGTTTGACTAGTAATGTAAATATTTACTGAATACAGTTTAAAAATATGCAAAATCGACTAACTAGTGTGACTAGTAATCTAAATATTTAGTAAAAAAAGTTTTCAAATACACGGAATTGATAAACTAGCTTGGCTAGTGCTCTAAATGTTCACTAAACAGAGTTTTTAAATATACAACATTGATGAACTATTTGGTTTGATTAGTAATCTAAATATTTACTAAATAGAGTTTAAAAACATAGAAAATCGACGAGACGTTTAACTAGTAAAATACTTACTCAATAAAAATGTTAAAATATACAAAATTGACGAGCTAGGTTGATACAAATCAGCATCCACGTCGTTTTGCTAAAAAACAGATGTCAACTTGCCAGTTCTGCCATTTTCCGTTCGGTGTTCGGTTTTTCGTAATTTTTTTTTCTTTTCCCTACATTCCAGCAGAAATCTACTCTTTCCCATTTTTATGAGAAAGAAAACAATAGGACCTTTACGATGTTTCCATTTCGAAGGAATCCGCTTTTCTCACCCTATTCGGGAAGTCTGGAGGTGCGGCTACATTTTAATTAGGTCAGCAGCACAGCCGGGCTATCTAGCTCTCTAGACGTCACAGTTTATCGCGAGTTTCCCTAATTGCGACCCGTCAAAGTTGACTCCAATTACCTTGCAAACGGCTCACGCTCTTCCTGCTCCTCGCGGAACGGATCTCCGTCTCGCACGTTATACGTGCAACGATTTTACTGATAATTCGACACTGATAGATGGAGGAGAGAATAGCGAGGAATTACTCCTGCAGGATATCCAGACGTCGCGTCACGTCGGGACTACCCGATCGCGAGAGGAATTCAATTGAGCGGGTCTGGCTAATTGGGTGGAATTGCGGAAAATGGACCTCAGCCTGGAAAAAAAGACAATTAGATCCACGCCTGCATCGGTGGAGTTCAATGGAAACGACTTTTTTTTACTTCCTCAAATTTCTCCTAGCAAATTATAGCTACGAAAATCGCTCAAATATGAGATGTTTTTTTTGTGATCTGTGAAAAATATTTCATGGAATAATGAAAACATAAAAAAGAATTTTTGTTGCATTCCAACGATTCAAAATTCAATACCATAAAAAAAAGATCCGACAGTGATTTTTCGATTTGTGCTCGTCGGATAATCCGCAACGATTGAAAAATGGAAAACAATCTCAGCTTGTCCATCTTTTTTCTGTGCAATTAATAAAATCCGCAGCAATATCAAAAGTCAAAATGTCGTTGTAATTGAACAAAAAAATCTGGAAGCAAATCATTAATTTGCTATTCTTTTTTATAGTAAATATTTGGGACAGCCCAAATATACCGAAACGCCCTCATCAAAATTTGAAAAATGTGTAAAACCGAATTCTAAATCTGCTTGGCTTTGTTTTATTTTATTCTCATTGTAAATGATTTTGGCTGAAAAAATACATCGAACAACAATTGCTGTAATCTGGAAAAAAGAATTAATAATCGGAACCAAACCTGTTTGGGTTTAGCTTGCCACCTTTTATCAGTGCACACTATTGAGACAGTAAAAATACCTCGAAAAGTCACGTTTAATTTTTTTCAAATGGAAACCATTGACGCTATGAAATCACATAGAAAGTTCATTGTACTTGTTTCCAAAAATTCACAGATATATTTGCAAAAACATTAAGGCGTTACCCCCACTTGTAGCGCAAAAAAGGCCTTTTTCATGAATTTTTTTAAAGAAAACTACAAAACTTTTTTTAATCGATCAATATACCATCTTAAAGAACACATCTTGAAGAACTTGCAGTAATTTTTTTTATTGAAAAATATTACATTGTCTAGTGGCAAATGGCCGTCAATGAAATAATGTTTTTATATACACGGTTTGCGGTGACCAACATTGCGGCGAAGTGGATCATCTGAAAAAAAAATGCGGATGGATGTAGTCAAATATAAGTATAAACTAGTCTTTAATCGAAGGATTTTAAAAAATATTCATTTTTCACAAAATGGCGGACAGTCAAAGTTAATGGTTCGATTTTAACGAAAAAAACGGCCGTTTTTTGGCTATAAAACGGCCATTTATTTTCGAAAAAAAATCGAACGATTAAAGACTGCGTTTTTATGTATTAAATAAGCCTGCAAAATTTCAAGAAGATCGGTTCATTAGTGTTCGAGTAATCTTGGTCACCGTCTTCAGAAATGCCATTTTGAGAAAAACGCGTTTAAAGTTTCAATTTCAGTTTACACGAAGAACATTTTCAGGACATATTCTCAGATACTTATACTTCAAAAAAATGCAATAAAAATAATCGATTTTTTCAAAATCGCAAGTGGGGGTAACCCCTTAAGGAGAATCCGATGAAAATAAAAATGAAGTAAAATCAAAATCAAGAACAATAAAAACTTAGTAATATCAAAATTAAGTAAAATAAAAATTAGGTGAAGTTGAGTAAAATATCATATAATTTTAGTTAACTTTAAATTTCATTCTTCAGAAAAGTCTTGCAAATATTGTGTCATTTTGTTTAGTTTTTATTTTGTTCACATTTCCGTTAATGTTTAATTACTATAACTGTGTCGAGTTTTGTGAACTCGCGCAAAAGGTTAATTTTTCGTCATTCCAGCATCTGTGGCCCCTCAATGAAAGAAAAATATTAATCAATCGGGCGAAAAAAAATTATGGGTTCTGATCAAGAGTATCCGCATATAGTTTCTCGAAACTCCACGAGCTCGCGTATACTCTAGTGTTACTTGTGTTTCCAGTTTTCGTTCTCCCCTGCTCTCCGTTCCGAAAATACGGAGTGAGAAGGGCTGGAGAGTAGCGTGCTTGAAACTTGACTCATATCGTTTGGAAGCTTTATCATTCTGCATAACTACGTAAAACTCGTTATGCGGAATAACCGGACCCAGTTGAAATAACTCCCGGGGGAAATGGCCTCGGAACATTACCCAGGCATCCCCATAGGTTTCTGGTTGACGGGAATACGTCAACGAAATTACATCTCGCGTTGTTCTCCAAGTTTTCGAACTGCCCGTTTGGCAATTATTTTATAGGTAATCTTATTTGTCGAATTTCCACAAATCCAACATCCCCATGCAGGGTGCCAGCGAAATCCAGAAAATTCCTCCTTTATGGTGTTTTTTAAAGTTTATTTTTTTATTTTTATTTGAGGTTATTTTTCAAATTTCGTTCTGATACAGTTGAAAAGTGAGCGATACACGGGCTTTTTGTAGGCTGATTCGTTATTTAATTCAACTACTCGAATTAATGCTTTGCGCATCCTGTTAGCGGCGTACATGCATGTTTATATACGTGTGCGTGGGCGTGTGGACATAAAATATTTATAAAAATATGATAATGCATTTATTGAATTTTTAATTATTTAATTATAAACTTAAAATAAAATGTTTTAAGTTAAAAGTATTCTTTATCACTTATTATCTTAAATATTAAATCAATTAACTTATTTAATTTCTTTTGAAACAATATATTTCAGTTTAAAAATAATTTTCAAACTTTAGAAAGATATTTGTAAAAATGTTATAATGAACTTGTTGGATTTTGAATTAATTAAAAACTTTTGATTCGGTACTTTCTTCATTATTCGTAAAAAAAAATGTTTGCGGATATATATATATATAACGATAACAGAAGAAGAAAGAATATATATATATATGTATATATATCCGCAAACATTTTTTTTACGAATAATGAAGAAAGTACCGAATCAAAAGTTTTTAATTAATTCAAAATTCAACAGGTTCATTATAACATTTTTACAAATATGTTTCTAAAGTTTGAAAATTATTTTTAAACTGAAATATATTGTTTCAAAAGAAATTAAATAAGTTAATTGATTTAATATTTAAGATAATAAGTGATAAAGAATACTTTTAACTTAAAAAATTTTATTTTAATTTTATAATTAAATAATTAAAAATTCAATAAATGCATTATCATATTTTTATAAATATTTTATACATATATATATATATATATATATATATATATATATATATATATATATACATTGATTGAAAAAATGATCATATACAATTATTATCGTTATCGATAACGTTATCGACGAAAAACGAAAAACACCCCAATTATCGAGGCTGCGTTTCAACCATTAAGGATCGGGTTCCGCGTATATAAAAAAAATACGTGTCGCCTATTTTTACTAATTCTACAAGCATGCCAAATTTAATCGAAATCGGAGAGATCGACCTCGCAACCTTTCCTTAAGTCTCAAAAATAGTGAAAAGAACGTTTCCTTAAAAAAAACCATGAAAATTAGCTAATTTTCTCCTCGCCTAAAGGTATCCCTTAAGGGGTCTTCTCACTCTAGACGCTAAAAAGGCTATTTTCATGAATTTTTTGAACAGGTTTATATTATAGATATTGATATAAAAGTTGTTACACTCAATAAATACGCTTTGAAAGACATTTAAAAAAAATTGATGTATTTATGTAACCTAAACAAACTTTAAACGCGTTTTTGTCGAAACAACGTTTTTCGACGGTTGTTGATAAAATCTTCGAAACTACTGAACCGATCCTTATGAAATTTTAACCACATATTCTTTACAACTATAGCTATAGCGCAAATTAAGGATTTTTTTAAATTTTGGTATTTTCATTTGTTTTTCTTCCAAAAACGGTGAAAAAACACGTTTTCTCGAAAAATGTCCGCGATTTTGTTATTTTTGCATATATCAGAAACCGTATGATATGCGCTCTAACCATTAAAATACTGAACCTAAAACCGTTTGATTTTTTTTCCGAGATTCCGTCAACAGCGAAGACCTACACTGAAAAAAAAAAATTTCTTTCATCCATCCAAAATTCAATTGGTTTAAGGCGTTACCCCCACTTGTAGCGCAAAAAAGGCCTTTTTCATGAATTTTTTTAAAGAAAACTACAAAACTTTTTCAATCGATCAATATACCATCTTAAAGAACACATCTTGAAGAACTTTCAGTAATTTTTTTATTGAAAAATATTACATTGTTTAGTGGCAAATGGCCGTCAATGAAATAATGTTTTTATACACACGGTTTGCGGTGACCAACATGGCGGCAAAGTGGATCATCTGAAAAAAAAATGCGGATCGATTTAGTCAAATATAAGTATAAACTAGTCTTTAATCGAAGGATTTTAAAAAATATTCATTTTTCACTAAATGGCGGACAGTCAAAGTTAATGGTTCGATTTTAACGAAAAAAACGGCCGTTTTTTGGCTATAAAACGGCCATTTTTTTCGAAAAAAAAATCGAACGATTAAGGATGTATGGCAGCTACTGCAGAGTCGTTACAGAACTGATTATGCAATTTGCAAAGATCGCATTTAAAGACTAAATAAAATAATTGTAGTATTCATTGAAGCTAAAAAGGAGATTTACCACAGCTCAAAGTAAAACATGCGGTACAGAAAGAAGAATTTTCAATTTTTAACTGCAAATTTAGTTGCTGATTTGATGTACGTTTTCCCTGACGTTGTCGTGGTTACGACATACGAGCTAAAGAAATACGAAAACGGTCCCATTTAACTCGCAATATCTCGCAAAATATATGGGCACATGTCGATTTTTTTTAACGTATCATGCATATTACAGCGATACCGCACAAAAGTTTTTTTTACAAAAGAGTACTCCGAAAATACCTTTCTTGCCAATGTAAAGGGAATTTTGGACGTACAGTCCTATGTTCCCCGTGTTAAATGACCCAACTTTGAATTCGTTTATCTCAGCATTCACGTGGGCAAATTTTGTTTTTTTAATCTCAAAAAGTTCTCGATATTTTCCTTTACAATATCAGTGAGTTTCAATTCGGAAAGTAGTAAATAACTTAGTTGCCATACATCCTTAAAGACTACATTTTTATGTATTAAATAAGCCTGCAAAATTTCAAGAAGATCGGTTCATTAGTGTTCGAGTAATCTTGGTCACCGACTTCAGAAATGCCATTTTGAGAAAAACGCGTTTAAAGTTTCAATTTCAGTTTACACGAAGAAAACAATTTTTTTTGTAAACTTACATAGAGTCATCTATTCCGGGCATAAAAAAAGACTGCACTTCAAATTGCACTTCAAAAAAATGCAATAAAAAAAATCGATTTTTTCAAAATCGCAAGTGGGGGTAACCCCTTAACAAATGGTATCTTTAAATACGTTTAACTTGATTTTTGATTGGCATAACAGAACAGTATAGTCGGGCAGTAACCAAAGATACATTTAAACTATCTGCTTATTTAGCACGTCTGAGCAACTGTTAAAACAACAAAATTTCGAGACAACAAAATGCATTTTGCACATTCAACGATTCTTTTTTCTCAGTGTACAATTTTTTAACTACCATTTTCGTCTATAAATACCGACTTAAATAAATATTTAAAAAAATGTATTTCGAAAGTGTATTTATTAAGTGTAAAAACATTTGTATCAATATCTACAATATAAAGTTATCAAAACAAATAATGAAAATGGCCTTTTTAGCGTTTAAAGTGAGACCCCTTAATAAACCCAGCCATTATCTACATAAAAGCAAATCCAAACAACTCCCTCGAAGAATGGTCGACCGGACCGGAAGCTCGATGTATTTTCGTTCCGCTATTCCGTGTCGTGAACCTTCTTTATTGTTAGTGGACCGAATAATCCGAGTCTCACAGCGGGCTGCAACTTCCGGTCTGGCGAAGTGCGGTGACACAACGAGTTCCCGTGTAACAAAGTTTGTCGCCGGGCGCGAGTGAATCCATCGAGAGCCACACTTCCGGTTTCACGGAAGGCGGAGCTTTGAAGTTTGAAACACGATGAAAATCCATTAGACTCGATTTTCACGGGGCGAAAACCCTCGCAACCAGCGACTGACAGTCTAATGTCGATTCGGTCGAATGAGAACACGCCCCCGTCATCGTAAGATTCTTAGCCGGGGCCCAACGAGCGTCGGAGCTTCACGATCGACGTGTGCGACTGTCGCCTCTTCATGAACGAGTTTCCACGTGCGGTCGACTTGTCTCCGTCTTCTTCCACCTCGAACTTTGCGAAAAGCTTTTTCCGCCTCCTCTTTCTCTCGTGATGAAAAATCCTCGTCATCCTCGCATACAGGATGAGTCGCGAAAAATTGGACACCCGGAAAAGAGACACAGAGAGTGCGAACGTCGTTCGAAAAAACGTATCGAAAAAATGTTTTTCATTCTAGGGGACTGAGTTATTTAAGGGGGGATTGTCTTTTTTTTTTCGCAAAATTTACCGCTTTTTGGGAATTTTTTTGTGAAGAAAGTATACAACGGAAAACTTGTGAAACTTGGCATATAGTTTTATTGATCTGTTTACTACATACAAAAAAATTTTTAAACAATTTCATCAAAAAATCCGCCTCCCACACCCCTCGACGCGCGATGGTCCTTTTTTGATGGTGTGCACGATTACAGCCTTCACGTTCATCCTGCAACAAAAACCCAAAAAGCATTTTACTTTAGACACATATAGCTATTGTTCGATGAAGGGAACAAAAAAATTGACGATTTGGTGACGTTTTGAACTTGAAGTATCGATTTTTCGAAAAAAATTTATCGATTTTTTGTTATAAATAAAAAACTATTAAACGTATTGCTTTTTTGCTTCATCAAACGATAAAAGGATGTCAGCTGAGCATTCGGTCCAAATTTGAAGGCAATCGGTTGAATAGTTTTTGAGAAATCGTGCACACCATCAAAAAAGGACCATCGCGCGTCGAGGGGGGTGGGAGGCGGATTTTTTTATGAAATTGTTTAAAAATTTGTTTGTATGTAGTAAACAGATCAATAAAACTATATGCCAAGTTTCACAAGTTTTCCGTTGTATACTTTCTTCACAAAAAAATTCCCAAAAAGCGGTAAATTTTACGAAAAAAAAGACAATCCCCCCTTAATTTGAAAATATATATATTAGGGTGGTTAAAAAAATGGATTTTTTTTCTCAACGAAAAATTGACGTATGTCAAGAAAAAGAAAGTTTTGCAAAATTTGAGGGTTCTGAACAATTTTTTAGTTAGTGCTCAAACACCTTTTCCATATTTTTTTCTTTTTCACGATTATCGGAGGATTAATTTATTTTCATCTCGATGCAGAAAATTTTAGCGCGTGATCCAATGTAAGTCTTCATTTAATTTTTTCTGTAACAATACACAATTTTTATTTAAATATATGTTCTTTACTGTAAACAATTTGTATTGGCAGATTAAGAATCAATATATGTAATTCGGTGGTGAAAATTATATCAACCACTTGATGAACAAGAACACGGTGTTTGCATCACTGAACGCCTAACAAGTATGCGTGTTTTTTGGAGTAATATGTTGTTTTGGAGTAAGAAAACAAAGTCATATGATTTCGAGAGTTACAAACCGCGGCGCTATTGACGCTACTGCACCTTTGTTTCTCTGACTGTCCGTGAGTTCTTGTCGCGATTCATTTGACTGTTTCCAGTACTCCCTGTATTAAGGTACGTCACAGTACACGTAAAAATAAAAATTATTAAAGTACTTGAAATGAAAACGACCTGTTTGTGTTAACTTAGATAATGTCACAGAGCATACAAAGTTTTGAGAAAATTATATTATTATGATGTCTAGTGGCGGGGAAAAAAATTAAGGAAAAATCGAAGAAAAAAATTAAAAGTCGTTTGAGCACTACATAAAAAAATATTTTGACCTCTCAAATTTTGGATGAATCACTTTAACGTAGGAACATTTTCCGTTGAGTACCGCGAAAAAAGAAATTAATTTTTTTTGTTTGAACTATCCTAATATATATACATATATATACATATCCGCGAAAAAAGAAATTAATTTTTTTGTTTTGAACTATCCTAATATATATATATATATATACATATATATATACATATATATATATATATATACACACACACATATATATATATCGTTGGCATCCCCCAATGGCGAACATCGCCATTTTCCCCGGTCTGGTATTTCCAAAAGCGAACAACATATAATTCCAAATAATAATTCCATTTATATATATATATATATATATATATATATATATATATATATATAAATGGAATTATTATTTGGAATTATATGTTGTTCGGTTTTGGAAATACCAGACCGGGGAAAATAGCGATGTTCACCATTGGGGGATGCCAACGAATTATTTATTGAAAAAATAGAATATTTGACTGGTTTTTAGATGATTTACTTTATTGAGGGAACGAATTGTCGGAATATTCATATATTTTAGTGTTTCATATCAGTATTTCGTTGGCCGCGTGTAAATAAACGATTTCGTTGATTCAAGTAATTTTTTTCGGTTTATTAGTTTTTTTTTGTTAATGGACTTTTTCCGGCTTATACATTTTTTTGCGTTAACAAACTCCTTTTTCGAATTTAAAATTCTCGTCCTCGGTTTATTGATTTTTCGTTTATTAGCTTTTCAGCGTGCCATGGTTATCCCAAGGTCGTAACACATGATTGGTGTTGTGTTGTTAAGAAGGAAGTAAAAAAGAGGCTCCAAAAGCAGGGGTTGCCATTATATAAAGGAAAATTTCGTTGGCCGCGTGTAAATGAACGATTTTGTTGAATGAAGTATTTGTTTTTCGCTTTATTATTTATTTTTTGGCCTATTAATTTTTTTTTCGGTTAATTTTTTTTTCCCTCGCTTTATTGATTTTGTTCCGACTTATACATTTTTTATTGGGTTAACAAACTTCTTTTTCGATTTATTAATTTTTGTTCTCGGTTTATTGATTTTTTGTTTATTAGCTTTTCAATGTGCCAAGGTCATCCCAAGGTCACAACACATGATTGTTGTTGTGTTGCAAAGAAGGAAGTAGAAGAGGGGCTCCAAAAGCTGGGGTTGCCATTATTCAAAGGGAAATCACCCTGAAAAAAGGCTTGACTTCACCAATTGAAGAATGAAAACTGAGCGGATTAAAATGGAGATCTTGACGAACCCATCACGGCGTTCCCCTGACGTTTTGGCCTTTTGCCTTTACTCTTCTTCCTCTCTTTCTGCTTCCGCATTTTTCTCTTTCCTCGGTCTTCATCTTTTTCCACCTTTTCCTCTTCTTCCTTTTCCTCTTTTTTCCCATTAAACTCCCGTCTCGTCTCCCTTTTTTCCTCTTTTTCCTCCTCCTCCACTTCCGGTTTCTGCCCCGTCTAGCCTCACCCACTTCAAAACCGTCTTTTTTTCCGCAATTAACAATTTAACAGTAACCGCGATAATTTTCCTCTAGAGTACTCAGCGAATGCGATCCACGTGAATAATTCCATATTTTTAGCCAAAGGGCTACAAGAACTGGGGGATTGGGGATGGTAGACACAAGGGAAATTAAAAGCCCCCCCCCCTCCCCCCCCGAAGGCCCGTCGTCCCCGCCGCGGGTCCGCAGCCCTGAACACTCAGCAAACACTTCGACACTAAAAAATCTTGATTTCCCTCCGAAGCAATTCGAACGACTTTACGGACCCCCCCCCCAATCAAGCAAGCCCCCCCCCCCCACAAACCCAGAAAGTTCAGCAATCCCGTAGCTTTTGTGATTCTGCAGCGATTGCAGGAGCGACGATTTCTGCTCCTTCGAAACGACCGTACGTCGATTCCTTCGGAGGAAAGAAAACGAGAGGTGGGAGGAGCTTGGTATACGATCCGAAGAATAAATCCCGAACGAGAGGGAGAGGGAGAGGGAGAGAGAGAGAGAGAGAGAGAGAGAGAGAGAGAGAGAGAGAGAGAGAGCTCTATTCTTCGACGCTGCTGACCCGCATCGCGGGCTCACGAGTCGTCGATTCATACAAAATAAGAGAGAGAAAGGGGCGTATTGTTTTTTGTTTGTTTTTTCTTTCCAAAAGTTTGCTCCGACATCCAAAGCATTCGTTATCAAAGAATCCAGGGCAGTGGGACGAGACTCGATACTTTAATACCAGACATATATATATATATATTCATTTGTTTATTTACTGATTTAAATAATGGATATATAGTTTCGGGAGTTTTTTATTTCCATCCCTTCAAGAGTGTTTAGAGTTATATATCCAAATACATTAAATATGTAAATATTTATTTATTCATTTACTTATTCGTTCATTTGTGATAATCGTATATACCATATTTTTGAAAATTGTAGATCTCTACGGGGAGCTGTACAAAATTTTTCGCCAATCTTTGTTGTTACTGTCGAAAATGAATCCATACAGGTGCATTCGAGTATTGTATTTATGTATTTTCAAGAGTCTAGTGTGGAGATTTCGTGACCGAGAACATGTGTTGTTTAATGGCTTTTCGAGCTTTATTCGACAAAAAGCGCTTGTTTTTAGCAACTACTATTTGCCAAAATATTATGCATTCCGGAATAAAATCAAAATTCCTTTTTGAGTTCAGCAGAATAAAGATAGTCAAATTCCGAATACGGAACAGTCTTTAAAATCTTTTCTAAATGCAGTTCAATTTAATTTGTCCCCTAAATGCATCTCCAATTTTTTTTCTCGCCAACGGGATGCGTAAACAAAGTTCTCACTGCGAGTATGTAAATCCTGTAAATATACATATATACATATACAGGGTGAAGCACATAAAGTGTTACAGATCAATAGCACTCAAACTATCGATCATATCTGAAAATGTTTCAGACGAAAGTTTCAGTGTTCGAGAAGGCCGTCATACTGGACCACCCTATTTTTTTTATCGGTGGAGGCGCTGAAGCTACGTCAAGGTCAAGTCCACTTTTTTAATTGGTCTGGTACATTTTTTTCAACCATTTTGTGGAGCACCTCACGCATAAAAAACATCAGGGGGCAAAGTCGTTCAAGGTCATTCAAAATCAGTATCAATGATAAAAATCTAAATATCTCGGATCACTACCAAATACTCGGTAGTGATCCGAGATATTTAGATTTGTATTTCATTTTAATACGTGACCTTGAATGACCTTGAACGACTTTGACCGCCTAATGATTTTTATGCGGCTTGAGGTGCTCCATAATGATGGTTGATGGTTGAAAAAAAGATGGTTGAAAATAAATGTACCATTCCATTTTAACAAGTGGAGTTGACCTTGACGTAGCTTCAGCGCCGCCAACGGTAGAGTTTGAATACTATTGCTCTGTAACACTTTATGTGCCTCACCCTGTATAAATACATGAAATTAGAAAAATCCTACAAATATTGATTTTTGACAAAAAAATCATTCTCGAAATAGGTTCTCACCAGCAGTTTTATTTCAAGCGAAAGTGTCGAACTTATTTCATCGTATAGTACACTTGTTTCGAATAAAATCGATCACGTATTAGGACCTTGAGACGACCTTGAGGTGACCTTGAGATGACCTTGACGTACCTGAAAAACTAATGAGACGAAAATTAGCTCGAGGCAGATAATGAACGTTGTATATTTTCACATATGGACTATTTTCTCTCTCTCTCTCTCTCTCTCTCTCTCTCTCTCTCTCTCTCTCTCTCTTTCTTCCACATAGTCTACTCGGTGCTATTGCTGTAGGAAATCCAGGCGGTAGGTTTGGCTTGCTAGACAATAACAGAGAGAGAGAGAGAGAGAGAGAGAGAGAGAGAGAGAGAGAGAGAGAGAGAGAGAGAGAGAGAAATGGAAATAGTTTGCGACTGGTGCAATGTGAATTTGCGAGAGACGAGAAGAGTTTCATTCTCCGGGAAGCCCCAAGCCAAAAGCACGTTCCTCCTCTCGTCCTGGCAGTTTGCCGCGACGCGATACCTCACCGCGCTCTCGCTCCTTTTCCTCCGGGAAGTCTTCGCGCTACATCGCGCCGTTTACAGTCGGAGATTAATCTCCGGAATGAATTTCACATGTCCGCTGTTACGTAAACCAGTGTCGGTGCACTGAATGCACATTTTCGCTTGCTCGCTGACTTTTAACGTCGTAAAAACTTACCCCGTAATTTTTTTTGCTCATCCCTCCTCGCCACTCTCACGCTGTCCCGCCAAGATACGCGCACGAGCGTTAGGAATTTACAAGAAACGCGAAAAATTTTGACAACGTACTGGAAAAATGCGGAAAACTGAAGAAAAAAACGCTTTCATCGGTCACCCATCCGAGTATCGGTCCAGCGCACAACTGCTGATCAACGAACATTTTTTTCGTTTTTTTATCAATTGTTATGATTTTGAGCAATCAAAAATATTTTCGCCCCATTTAGACTGTGAAAATCACTCGAACATTTCAATGTGTTCTTTTCGGAGATCGACGATCTTAATTTGCAACGAAAAAATTTACGAAATTCACTAACGAAATTTACAAAATTTACCAATTAAATTTTTCAAAATTTGCAACAAAATGAATAAGATTTATTTGTTTTTCGGAAAAACTGTGAATCTAGGAACAATTTTTTTTTCAATTTACCGCAAAAGTAATAACTATTTTTCAACGTACAATGGACAGTTTTTATTGAAAAAAAATGTTAATAAAACAAAGATAAATACAGAAATTTAAATAAAGAATTTTTCATTCACTTTTGTAAAAGTAGTCAATGTTCAAAGCTTCTAAATTTCGTACATTTTTCAAATTAGAATTGTAATTTTTTCGCAATTTTGCACACTTTTTCAATTTTGTTTATAAATTTCTAATTTTTACGAAGAAAAGCAGAAATCTTAATTTTTCAACGTCAATTTTGTATTTTTTCAAAAATAAATATAGAACCAAATATACATTAAAAATTGAGTTTTCTTCTTTCTCGTGAAAATTGGAAATTCATGAACAAAAGTGAAAAAATGTACAAAATTTTATGAATTGCCAAAACGTTTGATTTTTGCAAATGCAGGTCGCAAATGTCTAATGAGAGTGCTTTGAAATTTGATTTTCATAATCTAATTAAAACAACTTAAATAATTTAAAAAAAAAAAAACGAAACGATCTAAAAAATTAAAAAATTCTCAACAGCGAAGCTTGTATATTTTGTACTTTGTTTCATCTTTGTTTATGAATTTCCAATTGTTACAACAAAAAATGAAGAAATCTCAATTTTTTCTCATTTCTTTTTTCATTTTTGACAAAATAAATAACGGATCGTTACATTCCGGTATGAATTTCAAAACGTCATCGAGGGTGACCGTCGTCCCGTATTCCCGAAGAATGCAACGAGCTGCGGTCAGCGCGGAGGTGATCGTGCGAGGGCTCCACACTCCCCTAGTCATTCACGAGAATAGCTTAGTCAACGTATCTACGCGACGATTCGATCATTCCATTGAGTCGAGGCGGATGTACACACACTGCTCTTGTTTCCGGAGGCTGCTGCTTCCGCTGCTGCTGTGTTGGCTTTGCCTAATGTACGATCAAACATATCTGCGTGTACGTGTGGCCAGTGGAATGCGAAGGGAAATTCTCGTTCCACTGCACCAATGCCAGAAAACTTGTTAGTGTGCACATACGTGTGCACATACATATGAGGGTGTATCTGGGTGTTCACACTAAAGCTCTATTCCAACCCCCCCCCCCGCCTCGCGAACACGTACACGAAAAGCTCTCCCTTTGTCAGAGCCCTCACGTTGCCTGACCTATTTCGAGGTGTGCACGATACCACCACCATCACCACCAGCCTGATTGGAATACAACAATGTCAGGGAAAAAGGCCTGGCAAATCGAGTCGACGGTTCATTGCAATCGTCGAAGCCCCCCCCCCCCCCACCCGACCCTTCGCGCTCCGGTTTACGAAAGGTCCAATTAAATATATTTCTAGTCGATGATGTGTCGAGAGGTGCAACGTGTGCTGACCCTCGATTTTCCTTATGCATATGTGTACGTGTGGTCTTGTTGACACAGCAAGGAACAGGGCTGAAATCGTTTAGTCAGGTTATTTTTTTTTCATTTCTTTTTTATATATATTTTTTTAATTTACTCATGACTTATATCTTTATTTATTATTATTGTTGTTATTAAAATTAATTGAATATGACATTTTGAAAGATTTTTCGTATCACTAACATGTATATATATATATATATATATAAATGTTAATTGTTGTACACCAAGGTTATTATGGAAGGCTAGTTTTATATATTCAAAAACACTCTTTTCATTCAGTTGGAAAATAAACATTTTCTGAATAGCTTCTATCCCGGTTTTTTCCATTATTTTCGTATTATTGGCGTTGCGCAAAATCGTTTCTAAAGTGCTGCATAAGCTTGAGGCCCAAAAAGCAATTCGATGTTCAATATTTTCTTCTGATGAGAGTGATGGAATAACGAGGTCGAGATTTCACACACGATCAGTCCATACTATTGCTAAATTTTGGCTTTTTTATCAGGAAATATTGATTTTATTATACAGTGAATAATTGAGTTATTGTTATTTGAACAACGTGCCATCGTTGCTACATGCCCATTCGGTGTAAGTCGTTGTGGGAACTAGGGTCACCTGAAGTAAAAAATGAAAAATAGTCCGCTTAGTATAATAATAAATCTTCATTAAATGGGCATACTGTTTTGAAATTTTGTAAATTACGACAATGGCAAGCTGTAGAAAAAAAATGTTGATTTGCGATAATAACAACAACTTTGGAACTTATGGAAAATATAATAAACTGTACCTTGTCCGAATTTGAAGTTAATCGGACGAACATATTGCGAGATAAAACTTTTACACCATTTCATAGAACATACTTTCAAGAAAAAAAGCAAAAGAAAGAAGGGCCTCCACAAAAATCGTCAAAACTCGGTCAATTTTTCAAATTTATGCAAAATCTTGTTGGAAATTAATGTTAAGAGCTTAGGGTCTGAAACTATCTGCAATAAAAAAATCGTGGGTTTGGAATTTCACTCTTTTGCAGACCCCTAATTGAGCGTTGCATTTCTGTACACTAAACGGGGCAAGAATATTTTGTACTGATAATATATAAAACACACACACACGCAGCCACAAAATAGACAATGCAATTAAACCTTAAACCGTTTATAAACACTTCCACGACTGCACGCAACCCCCGAAACTTAATGCAATTAAAATATGCAGCACATCTAAATTCCGCGAGTCAGCTCGTTGTAGTTGATTAAAGGCTTCGCTTCAAATCCACCCACGCACCTGTACACTGTTGTTGGCCAAGAGCGAGTAAAAATGTCCCTAAGGAAGTAGAGCGAGAACGAATGGAAAGAAAAAAGGAAAGAAATGGGCATAGGGGTTAACGGTGTCTGGCGTTGTCTGACCGAGACTGTCCGTTTCTACTGGCAAACGTGAGTTTGCCAAGTGTGAAGAAGCTCGGGGCTCGGTTCGGTACTTAACGTTCTCCCGTTACTGGCCTCGCTTTCCGAATGACCAATTAAATTGTGTCTACAATTTACGAGGCGCCGCATAACGGCGAATTACATAGCTGAGCATTCGTGAATCTGAACCGAGAACAAAAAAAAACACTCGTCGTTTGATGCGATTCACTGCCAGCCCGAAGGAACACGTTTTTTTGTCGTTTCTTTGGCACGTTTGATTCCGAAGGCTTATTCGTATGGTTTGGGTGATCGGACGACCATTCGTCGGATTAATCGAACATAATTGGGAACGAGAATATTGGAGATTAATGAAAAATTTTACATGATGGGATCGTAGCAAAGCCATAAAGAAATCGTATGCAATCGAGTGAGACGGTGATGATGATGATGATGGGCGGTAATTCGTAGGATCCTCACGAAGTTCGACAAAAGTGGAGGAAGCCTGGCAGAAACATAGGAAATTATACAAAATCGCGGTTAATCTTATAGAGGTAAAGAAAAATTATAAATAGTCAAACGAGATCGTGCAGAAAAGTACAAGTCATGTAAATAATGATAATGGGAGCAAATTACGTCGTAATATGTAGAGAGAGAGAGAGAGAGAGAGAGAGAGAGAGAGAGAGAGAGAGAGAGAGAGAGAGAGAGAGAGAGAGAGAGAGAGAGAGTGAAGCAAATTACTCAAAAAGAGGAGCACACGAAATACACTCTGTACAAAATTACACAAAATCAAATAAAACTATGAGAAAGTTGTAAGAAAAAGCCATAATAACAAAAATGTACAAGAAGAAGCCGTAAAAATGAAACGAAGCCATACCACATCATAATTAAAAACAATTTCAAAAAATATAAAAGCATTAAACAACGATGCAGATATATAAACAAATCGTATAAATAATGATAATAGGGTTATGTAAGATCGTAATAAAGAATAAAAAAGAGAGACAAATAAAGCAGAGAGGGGGAATGAGGGCCAAACAGAAAGTGCGAAAAAGAGCGAAAGAAAAACATAAGAAAGACAAACAGAGCAAGAGAGAGAGAGAGAGAGAGAGAGAGAGAGAGAGAGAGAGAGAGAGAGAGAGAGAGAGAGAGAGAGAGAGAGAGACAGAGAGAGAGGGAGCTGAAGAAAATGAGACAGCGAGTGGAGAGGAAAAGTCAGCAAGACTTTTGTGAGATCTTGACAACTATGCAGAGAGTATCCCTGGCTCCGTTGAACGAAGCGAGACGACGTACCATGCAGCAGTGCAGTACTCCCAAGTAGCTCGAAGTCAAAGTCTGGCTACAGCTTTCCTCGTGCCCACTTAAATATATTCCGTGTACCCTGATTCGCACTTGGAAACCCCTTTCTCCGTCATACCTCCGCAGTCTGTCTTTAATTCCGCTTCCTCTACGGAAACTACAGCGGCCATTATACACCAGCGGGTAAATAAATGTAGTGACAATGCTGTGCTGTACCGATTACAGGACTCGACGGTGCGAAGCTCGCAAATTTTCATTTAATTTGGGTCATTAGTCTCGAAGGAGTTTCCGTTTCAAAGGTGACGACCGAAGGGCAATTTTTATTCCGGCTAATGGGTTCGTTGGTTAGTTACGGACCTCCAGCTGAGCCTAAAATCGACGGATTTGCGATTTTTTTTAAGGATGAAGAATCGTGGAGGGTCCGAAAAAAGATCCATCGTCAATTATTTATTGGTAAATTGAGTATGGGATTTTTTTATTGATGTATTTAACAATCAGTTAATCGTGTTTGTGGACGTTGTTCAGAGCGGTCGAAAATCCCCATGGCTTGCTTGATAAAAAAATCATGAAGTCCTTCATTGAGGAATGATAAATTCTCATGTACTCCTTTGAGGAATGAGAAATCCTAATGTCCTTCCTTGAGGACTGAGAAGTCCTGATGCTTTCTAGAATGAGGCATTCTAATGTCCTTCCTCAAGGAATTAGAAATGCTGATGTCCTTCCTTGAGGAATAAGAAATCCTAATGTTCTTCCTCGGGAAAAGGAAAATCCTGACGTCCTACTGTGGAATGAGAAATATTGATGTCGTAGCTTAAGGAATGAGAAATCCTGATGTCCTTCCTTGAGGGATGAGGAATCCTGATGTTATTCCTTAAGGAATGAAACATCCTGATGTCCTTCATTTGGAATGAGAAATTCTAATGTCGTTTCTTGAGGAATGAGAAATTCAAACGTCTTTCCTCAAGGAATGAAAAATCCTGATGTCCTAGCTTAAGGAATGAGAAATCCTGATGTTATTCCTTAAGGAATAAAACATCCTGATGTCCTTCATTGAGGAATGAGGAATTCTAATGTCCTTTCTTGAGGAATGAGAAATTCTAATGCCGTTCCTTGAGGAATGAGAAATCCAAACGTCCTTACTTGAGGATTAAGAAATCCTATCTCATATTTTTCTCAAGAAATGAGAGATAGTGATGTCCTTCCTTGAGAAATTAGAAATCCTAAAGTTCTTTCTCACAGAATGAAACATTCATTGAGGAACCTTCATTAAGGAATAAGAAATTCTAATGTCCTTCCTCGAGGAATGCACAATTCCAATGTCCTTCCTTGAGAAATGAACACTTCTAATATCCTTCCTTGGAAATTGGGAAATCCTGATGTCCTTCCTTTGGGAATGAGAGATCCTGAGGTCCTTCACTGAGGATGGAAAAATCCTGATGCCCTTCCTTGAGGAATTAGAAATCCTGATGTCCTAGCTTAAGGAATGAGAAATCCTGATGTCCTTCTTTGAGGAATAAGAAATCCTAATGTTCCTCCTCGAGGAATGAAGAATCCTAACGTCCTCTTTGAGGAATGCGGAATCCTGATGTTCTTCCTTAAGGAATGAAGAATCCAGATGTCCTTCATTAAGGAATGAGAAATTCCAATGTCGTTTCTTGAGGAATGAGAAATCCAAACGTCCTTCCTTGAGGATTGAGAAATCCTAATGACCTACCTTGAGGAATGAGATATCCTATCTCATATATTTCCTCAAGAAATGAGGAATCCTGATGTCCTTCCTTGAGAAATGAGAAATCCTGAAGTTCCAAAATGTCCTTCTTTGAGGAATAAGAAATTCTGACGTCCTTCCTTGAGGAATTGACAATTATAATATCCTTCCTTGAGGTATGAACACCTCTAATATCCTTCCTTGAGGAATGAAAAATTTGAATGTCTTTCCTTGGGCATTGGGAAGTCCTAATGGCCTTCCTTAAGGAATGAAAAATCCTGATGTCTTACCTTAGGGAATGAGAAATCCCGGGGTCCTTCACTGAGGGTTAAAAAATCCTGATGCTGTGCCTTGAGGAATAAGAAATCCTGATGTTCTTCCTCAAGGATTGAAAAGTGCCAATGTCCTTTATTGGAAGGTTCGCTTCAATGGTTCAAGATGACCGCATCTCCTTCCCGACGTCAAGGTATCCTTATCCCATGGAAATTAATCAGAATGAAAATATTCACAAACAAATGTGCATACTGTTCTATTAAGTCTGTCAGTCTCGAAACTGCATCAGACGGGTCAAGTATTCTTTTTGCAGACTGCTGCTATAAAATAAAAAGTGGGTGGGATATGCAAGGTAAGTGTCATTATGCACCCGAACAAAAAGTAGCTCTGCATCTCCCCCTTCTTATCCTCTCTCTGTCTCCTTCCCTTTCTCTTTCTACATAAAGAAAGGGCGTTCATTAACTAAGTGGGAGGAGGTACCGCAGCCGAGGTAACAAACTCAGCGACGCATCGCAATGAATAATAAACTATGTTGCCATGCTTGGTATTTTCTTTTACTATGTTGCTCTCATTCTGGCTGCTGTCTCTTCACCCTGCATGGACTATGGCACCAGCTTTTTTTGCCTCGCTAGTCCGTGCCCTCTGCTCGTTCTCCCTTGCTCCATACGATTATGACAACCTCAGATTACACTTTTTCCACTGGCTTTCACATTCTGGTGCGCATTTGAGTGCGTATGGTGTACGAATAATCCGTGTGGCAAGCCACTTTCACGAGGGTGACGCGCGAGTTAAGGGTCCGAGCGTTGGGGAAGTTCAGACTTACCGGTAGGAAATAAGCGGAAAAATAGAGAGGGGCGAAATGGAGGGAATTCGCCACTTTGGGATGAGGGTGTGTGTATGAGGTGACTGCATATGAAACCGTCCACTGTCGAGCGGGAAAGAAAATAGTGGTTCGGTAGCAAAATGACGAACTGGTTTGGGTTTGGCTTTTTGAATCAGAAAAGACAACCTCGTTCGGCATACACTTCGTCTAGCGAACAATGCGTTTTCGCGGCTGATTTCATTGCCAGGAAACAATGGAGCACGACTTGCCGCGAATGTGACTCATTTGGAACAAACCTTGCCATCGTAAAGGCAATTAAGGGGCTATACGAGTGTGAACGCTGAAAATTTGGCTGACTTTCGGGAATTTTTTGGAAGAAAATACTCAATTAAATGTTTCGGAAAATTAAGGGGCCAGTCCACTTTGGAGCCACGAAAAAAAGGCTATTTTCGCGATTCTTTTTGAGGATTTTATAAAAGATATGAATATAAAAGTTGTTGGGCTTGATAAATAAAATCTTGAAATACACAAAGAAAAAATTTTAAGGCGTTTTCTCTTTATTCATTTTTAAGTACAAAAACTATAGTTTAACGTAACGCCTCAAAAATAGGTGGGCTAGGTAGCTCCGTCACAACTCGGCAACGGCTTGTCTGAAACAAAAAAATCAAAGTCCATTAGATTCAGTATGACGCCAGCTACAAAATGACCCTCGGATATAAAGTTTTATCAAAAAATAAAAAAATGGCAGATGAAAAACGAAAAAAGTAAAAAACGCGTTTTTCCGCAGTTTTTCGCAAAAAAAAGAGTAAAAATCAAAATTTGAAAACCATCGAGGGTCATCTTGATGCGAATCATGTTTACAATATGTGGTTCAAATTTCAAGAGAATCGGTTTACTAGTTTTAGAGATACGATGGAGCTAGATTTTGAAAACGTTGTTTCGAGAAAAACGCGTTTGAAGTTTATACTATGAAAAATTCTTACCTAAACTCAATCGGCAATTCCTGCACCGTACAAAATTCCTTCTGATTGCTCGTCATCGTCGATTTCTTCAAGTCTTGCTTGCTTTCGATTTTTTGAAATTTTCAAAGTGGACTGGCCCCTTAAGAATATATTTGGCTATATTTGGCCTATATTACACAGTTTTTTAATAGAAAAATATTGAGATCCAAGCGACTTATGCGCTGCCTTCGGAGTCGCCAAAAAAAAGTTCCTCCACTGCTGACATGATTCCGGCCGATTAAGTAGCTGAAACGAAAAAAGGAAAAAATATCGTTAAACTGGAACGTATCCCCTGTACAATGACGTAGGATTTTCAAAAAAGATCAAAATCTAACAAAATGGCATAGTTATGCAAAAAAAAAGTCTGTTTTCTTGCCTATAAAATGGTCTTTTTTTCAATGCCAAATCGTCCATTTTCATCCAATCAAAAATATCCTACGTCATTGTAGAGTAAATATATTCAAGAGCACTCAGTTCAAATTTCAAGTCAATCGGATAATTGCTCTTTGAGTTGCAATGTCAGCAAATTTGAAAAATCTCATTTCGAGAAAAACGCGTTTGAAGATTTAACTATCGATTTTTGCAAGATAAAATGATATTGATATAAATGATATAAATGATAATGATATTCTTGAAAGTATAAACTGTCGAAAAAGGCAAAAAAAATCGATTTTTGAAAGTGTCACACTGGTATAGCCCCTTAAGGCGTTACCCCAACTTGTAGCGCAAAAAAAAGGCCTTTTTCATGATTTTTTTTAAAGAAAACTACAAAACTTTTTTAATCGATCAATATACTATCTTAAAGAACACATCTTGAAGAACTTTCAGTAATTTGTTTATTGAAAAATATTACATTGTTTAGTGGCAAATGGCCGTCAATGAAATAATGCTTTTATATACACGGTTTGCGGTGACCAACATTGCGGCGAAGTGGATCATCTGAAAAAAAAATGCGGATGGATTTAGTCAAATATAAGTATAAACTAGTCTTTAATCGAAGGATTTTAAAAAATATTCATTTTTCACAAAATGGCGGAAAGTCAAAGTTAATGGTTCGATTTTAACGAAAAAAACAGCCGTTTTTTGGCTATAAAACGGCCATTTTTTCGAAAAAAAAATCGAACGATTGAAGACTACATTTTTATGTATTAAATAAGCCTGCAAAATTTCAAGAAAATCGGTTCATTAGTGTTCGAGTAATCTTGGTCACCGACTTCAGAAATGCCATTTTGAGAAAAACGCGTTTAAAGTTTCAATTTCAGTTTACACGAAGAAAATATTTTTTTTTGTAAACTTACATAGAGTCATCTATTCCGGGCCCATACAGAAGTATGGGCCCGGATACTTATACTTCAAAAAAATGCAATAAAAAAAATCAATTTTTTCAAAATCGGAAGTGGGGGTAACCCCTTAAAATAGATGATGTTGGGGCGTCCTACAAATGTCACCCATGGCGTTTCAGCGGGACTCTATGGACATATCATCACGTGTATTGCCAACTTTTGATTTGGGAAAATAGTGCACCCAACGCCATCTATTAGCAGCGGGCGGTTTCATCCGCAACCACCTAATATAAACACATTTTAGGAGCTGGCGAACAAAACCCGACTTGTCGACACTACGTCAACATAAATTTGTATTTACATTTAATTTATTGTTGTGCCTTAAAACTGCCTTCTCGCTCAAAAAGGCAGATTTTGACAAATTTTCAGGTGCCCAAAGCCGAACTTGATTCAAAACATTTCGTGAGCTAATCCAGGTGTGCGTGAAAGACACGAAAAATAAATATACAATATTTTGACTTATTGTGGACATGTCTGGTTTTGCTCGCCAGCTCCTCATATTGTACAAATGACCCGTGCACTCGAAGGGTTGATTATGCTGATGTTATAAAATTGACGGGTATCGATCCCGCGTCATGTAACTCGGGAATTTCCATTGCTAACGATCAAACCGCGAACGAGCGCGGTGTCGTTTTACGGATAAAAATGCGCATAAATTGAGATGACTGCAAAGTGAGCAAACGAATCGCACGAAATTGTTGTCGGCTCGGATGCGCATGTAGTGGACAATGATGACTCATCGATTGAACGGTGTTTACCTTCCAGTGTGCGCGATACTGTACTCGAACCAATGGCTTGTCCATGCCAGTTTGATTGATCGTTATTCGCCTATTATGGTCATCAGACGCTATTGCCGGGATCGCTGGCATTCGCTTTCAGGCTCCAATGATCACTAAAACTATCGTAATCGCAGCTACGAATGTGCTATTATGTTCATTCTGTCGACACGGTATGCAACACACATACACACACCTGCACAGGTAAAGTGACGTCGTATACGAAATGCACTTTGGTCATATATATGCATATACACTAATAGAAAAAATTAAAGGGTCGAAAAAATATCCGAGATTTTTCCGTGATTTTTGACAGACTGTATTTAGGTGAAAAATGGTCGTATCGGGAATTTAAAAAAAAAAACATTTTGAAGCTCTAAGATTTTAGTTTTTAGATATTTTAGTCAAATTTTTTTAGGTTCTACGATTATCAGTCAATCCTAAGAAATAGCGCGAAAAAAAATGTTGCCAGTGTTTTTTTCCGAGCCCACGGACTTGGAATTTTTTTCCAGCTAAGCCATTGCATCGGCCGAATAACATATTTATTCAGCTTCAATTTCCTCTTTTTTAAACCTTGATACGACCATTTTTCATCGAAATATCGGACTTTTAATGGAAATGGATCCTTTTGTCTTCGATCATCGATATCTCAGCGACAAATGATCGTGCAGAAAATGGAAGGGCAGTTTCGGAAACTGAAATAGATTTCCTATAAGATGCTGTCGCGACCTTAACGATTTTTTTCTGAATCCTTTACATGAATTAAAAAAACAGGAAAAATGCGTAATTTATGTTTTTTTTTTAGAAAATTTACGGCTAAATTGGAAATATCTATGAAATGATTAATGTTAACCGTGACTTTTGGAGCTCGATATACCCGAAAAAACCCTTCGAAGTTTTATTTAGATCTTGCGAACCGTTTCTCTGTTTCAAACTTTTGAAAAAAATTGAAGGGTCACATTTTTTTAGCGTATACACTTCATAATCATGATCAAAATGGAAAAAAAACACTTTTTTGCGGTTTTCTCACATTTTGATCGCAAAGGACGCTTGAAATGACGACAAAAATTTTCGAAAAAAATTCGATTTTTTTTTTTTGGAAAACCTTCCGGGCACTGAAGAAAAAAATTTCCAATTTGCAAAAAAAAAATTCGCGCTATTTGCTAGGATTACATGATAACCGTAGCTCCTAAAAATGTTTGACTAAAAGATCTAAAAATGAGAATCTTAGAACTTCGAAATGCTTTTTTTTCATTCCCGATACGACCATTTTTCACCTAAATACAGTCTGTCAAAAATCACGGAAAAGTTTCGAAATTTTTTTAACCCGTTAATTTTTTCCCTTAGTATATATATATATATATATATATATATATATATATATAGCATGTGTGACTAATTATCATCTGTTACTTGAAATAACAATAAATAACTGTGCAGGTCATCGACTCTATATAAATCAAAGTAGGCATCCAATGAGCGTTATTCTTTGGTTTTCGTTACCATGACATGGCGTGGTTTATTCGAAACGTATTCGTAGGTCTAAGGGCTTGAACCTTTTCAGTCTATTTACCACTAAATTTCTATTGAGTAAGTTTGTCGCCAACTCATTAGGATGAGTTACAAGTCTTGTTCCGTAATTTTCACTAAATCTTTTGCTCACTTCGTTCACTATCTCTAACTGGAGATCTCGGTGTATATTTTATTGCAGTCAAGAGACCCGTTCTTATCGTTCAAAAATTGTCGAAAGTGGTCCTGTAACTCCTTTGGTTTGAGTCATAGAGATTTGATTTTTTTAAGGATTTTTAAGGGCCAATTGCAATCTATAAAATGTACTTCACTCGGTAACATTTTGTTGCAGTCGAGAGATACGTGCTTATAATTCAGAAATTGCGGAAATTGTCACGGTAATTCCATTTGTTTGAATGCTAGTGATTTGATGTTTTTTTTAGATATTTTCATCGTATACAAACTCCTTGACTCGAAAATAAACATGCTTATCCGTTCCGTCTCGTCCCTCTGCTTTGCCACTACACGTTTTCGCTTTATCCTGTCGATAAAGCATTAAACTTATTGTGATATAAATATTTGGCATTGCCATTGAAAAATGGGACTCTACATAATTAGAAATGATATATATTAACGGAAATTCTAAAATTATTATTAATGATATCCAGTAAGGCAATTCTAAAATTATTATAACTGATTTCACGTGTTTCCCCAATTTTTTGGCCTATTAGATTATTTATTTGGGATTTGGGAAAAAATGCATGTTATTCAGCATACATTGAACTTATTTCGTGCAAATTTTTTACTAAAGTTGTTGAGGTATCATAAACCCTGTGTAAAAAAATCACAAAATTGCGGGTGTAAATAAAAATAAAGTTTAATTTTGGCAAAATTTCGACTTATATTCCGCGGTGTAAAAAATACTAAATTACGAACAAACAAAAAAACTACTACGTTTCAACAATTGCGGAAATTATGGATTTTTTAAACTTGAAAATCGGACAATTATAGCTAGAGTTATGATTGCCAGGCGAGGTCGAGAAAAGTGGTTTCGAAAAAATCGCGCTTGACCGTTTTAGTATACGTAAATCATTGCGCTACCTGCTCCCACCAAATCGTCTGTAACGGGGTCAATTTTCAATATTTCAACTCGATAACTTTTTCACATATTCTCGAATATGTATGCTGTGAGAAAATGCAAAAAAAAGAATGCACGCCACATTATTTGAATGAATTTAATAAATTTCACTCAATAATATGCACTAATTAAAAAATCGACTCAATTAAAAAATGAAAATTACTCGGAGCCCAATTTTCCATACATATTCAATACAACAATAAAGTATTCGTTTCTCCAAAACGTTTAACTAATCCGATTTGCAAAATCCAATATAAATGTGATATCGACGATGCTTTCCTTGCGAAAAGCGCGATAAAATTTCCTTCGAGGCACCTCAGGCTGGAAGTCGAGGAACAAAAGTGCTGACTCTTTAACTCGCGTCATCAAAGACGCGCGTACAGGAACCTTTCGTCTCTGCTGTACACCGGAAAGTTATCCGAGACCCATTTTTTGTCGACAAGCTCATGGTTAACGAAGCTGCACCGAGTGAGTTCCGCCCAGAAAATGGATAACTAATTGCCTCGACGTGCATCATTGTTCGTCCGTGTGGTGTGCTCGTATGGCGAGATCTGTCGATCAAACATGCATTTTCATCCCTCGCTTTCTCTTTTGACACGCAAAATCGGCTCACGGTCCACTCACAAAGGACCAAGACTCTTACGTAGCTCACACGCCGGCAAAATCTATGCACAAATATATGTAAATGTATACGAGATTCCGACTAAAACGTGTGTGTGTGTGTGTGTGTGTGTGTGTGTGTGTGTGTGTGTGTGTGTGTGTGTGTGTGTGTGTGTGTGTATACTCATGTTATATTTATTTATCATATACGTGATCTGTATTCAATTTACTTCCCTCGTATAAAAGTCATATTTCTCGCATGTGATATTTTATACATGGGCTATTTACATAATATATATTGAATACCATACATGTGACGGTGACATCATTTCGGTTTAAATGTTCAACTTTCATATATAGTATCTGATAATAATAATTATTATTTTATTCTATTATTATTATTATTAGTTTTATATGTATTGCCAGTAAAGGAAAACACAATTTTACCGTGAAAATTAATTGATTTTTTAAATAACTGAGCATTAATAAATGAAAAATGACATACATATATCGTTACATATATCGTTATATGTGTCATATTCTTATTTGATGCGATAATAATAATAATAATAAATAACAATGTTACACGTAAATATAAAATACAATTATGCTAGAAATAATGTATAATTATATATATATATATATATATATATATATATATATATATATATATATATATATATATATATATATATATATATATATATATATATATATAATTATACATTATTTCTAGCATAATTGTATTTTATATTTACGTGTTAATATAAAATACAGGCATATATCTATATCTATATTAACTATATTGATTGATATATATATATTAATATTCTGGGACGTTAGAACTTGTCTCGCTCACGAACATACCAAAAATTACGCATTTAATGCACGAATTTAACATGAATTTTGCTTTTTTCCCCAATTCAAGACTGCTCGTCGATGGCGATTAATCAAACTAGACAATGCAAATCGTTCCTTGCATTTATCCTGCTCGCCATATCGAATCTAAATTCGAAGCATCGAATTTTTGAGGTCTATGTGGTTTTAAAGGTATTTTTTGAGAATATACAAATATTGTTAATCATTACGTATGAATATTATTTCCTTATCAACAATTTCTGGATTTTCTTGCGAATACTTGGAAATTATTTTTAAAATAGAGATTGTAGATTGATTTTTTTTGCCGATGTTGATTCAAATTTTTCTGGGCTTTTGCGTTTAGTTACGATGGACAAGAATGCGAAGCATACTAGTTTACGTTCCATAAATATTCATTTCTTTGGTGCTTTTTCCGCCAGCAAGACCATAACGAGAAAATAAAAATTGAAAATGTTCATGAATCATCCAGCACCTGGCCCACGCAGGTCTCCGAAAAAAATCCACACGCCAAAATATTTCGCGTTTCTTGTACGTCCTCGTGGGGTCGAGAATTAAAGGTCGTCAGTTCGCCTAACGTGTTAACTATTGCAAGTTTCGGCGAGGAAATTTCGCTGGAACGATTGGTGAAGTAAAAAACGCAAAATAAATTCACGAATATATCCGAAGAAAAAATACGTGGCGTGTCTTCAAAGAAGGCTTCTGATAAATTATGAATAAATCATATTGCCGATTAATTCGTGACGTGGCGATGATAATTTATTTTGGCTTGTCGACATTCCGTAATTCGCATAAATCTTCCGCTTTGGCCGATCGATACGGAAATATAAAATATTCGTGGTAGCTCCGTGTGATGTTTTCTCGAACGTGCCAAGAAGCAAAAAAATCTGGGTCACAGTTTGACCAAGTCTCCGGACGAGGTCGCGATTTTACATACAATTATTACATAGTCTTGCCACGTTTGAGTTTTTTTTTATTGACAAATATTGATAAATAACGAAGTTATTATTATTTAAACAAAGGGCTGCCGTTGCTGAATGGCCAAAAAGCTCACGTAGTTCTGGCAGCTATACTCATCTGAAATTAAAAAAATAGAAAAGTATTTTCAAAATAATAATAATACTCTCTTATGACCGGCTACTATTTGAAGTTTTGAAAATTACGAAAATGGCAAGCTGTAGAAAAAAAACTTAGTTTTTCGAACAAAAAAAACAACTTTAATCAGTCCTTTGTGAGGGAGGACACCGCGGTGGCAGACCGAAAAAAACTTGTATGACGTTGAAGTTTTCATCGTTGGAATGCAACGAGAATTAATTTTTTCTATTTCACAAATTTTATCTCGTCGATCTAGGTTGTGAAAATCTTTGAAACATTTTCACGTATTCTCATCAGAAACGAACGACCTCAATTGTCAAAAAAAGGCATTGGATAATAATAAAAATACAGAAATTTAAAAAAATCGTCTTTTTAAAGATGCAAACGTGAAACGATAAATCGGAGCGTGCTGACGTTTCATAAAAATCGTCATAACTCGCTCGACTTTGAAACTTTAACAAAATCTTCATTGCAAATTAGGCTTAAGGGGTTACCCCCACTTGCGATTTTGAAAAAATCGATTTTTTTTATTGCATTTTTTTGAAATATAAGTATCCGGGCCCATACAGAAGTATGGGCCCGGAATAGATGACTCTATTTAAGTTTACAAAAAAAAATATTTTCTTCGTGTAAACTGAAATTGAAACTTTAAACGCGTTTTTCTCAAAATGGCATTTCTGAAGTCGGTAACCAAGATTACTCGAACACTAATGAACCGGTCTTCTTGAAATTTTGCATGCTTATTTAATACATAAAAATGTAGTCTTTAATCGTTCGATTTTTTTTCGAAAAAAATGGCCGTTTTATAGCCAAAAAACGGCCGTTTTTTTTCGTTAAAATCGAACCATTAACTTTGACTGTCCGCCATTTTATGAAAAATGAATATTTTTTAAAATCCTTCGATTAAAGACTAGTTTATACTTATATTTGACTAAATCCATCCGCATTTTTTTTTTCAGATGATCCACTTCGCCGCAATGTTGGTCACCGCAAACCGTGTATATAAAAACATTATTTCATTGACGGCCATTTGCCACTAAACAATGTAATATTTTTCAATAAAAAAATTACTGAAAGTTCTTCAAGATGTGTTTTTTAAGATGGTATATTGATCGATTAAAAAAGTTTTGTAGTTTTCTTTTTAAAAAATCATGAAAAAGGCCTTTTTTGCGCTATAAGTGGGGGTAACGCCTTAAAAACGAAACAAAAAAATCGTATTTTCGAAATCGCAAGTTTACTCATACCCCTCGAGCCGAATGGAAAACCGGTCGTGACGTCTTTTCCATACGAAACTAAAAAAAAAAGTGAAAAAGAATCTGTCCATTCCACTCCATCGTTGCAAACTTCATCACCACATTGTGGAGTACTCTCTGAGTTTTCTTCAGGCCAAATTGAAACAAAGTGCGAAGCTACCCTCTCTCGAAAAAAAAGGGTCGAGGATTGCGGTGGGGTTGGTGGGGATGGGCGCTGATAGAGCACAGTCGGAAGAGAAGCAGGGCTGAGGAATTCCTCAATACGATAACGCGAAGTTTCCCATTATCGTGAAAGGCCAGAGACGTCGGGTCAATTCGAAATTGCATTCGACACCGTTTCTTGGCCGGGACGACACTTCGCTTACATCATTACCCATAAGCCGCGATGGGGTGGTTCGTCCGTGATCTCTATATCTGCAAAATTCTTCATCTCTGAGCTGCGCTACTAACTTCCAGTCCCTTTCCCTTCGTTCTCTGTCATTTTGGTCCTCTTTTCCCTCCCTGTACTCGGGCGCGATTACGGTTCGCTGGAAAAGCGAATTAGGTCACTCCCGGGCAAGCCGTACACACCGCTGTACTGCCAACGACGCCGACGACGCCCACCCGCGCCGCTTTTCCCGTCATACCTCTCCCTCTCTCTATGTAGGTAAATCTGAATGCGAGAGGCGGTCTGCTCGGAAAATCAAAATTTATTCTCCTAAACTAACCGAATATATATATACAGGGTGATCCACAACTATTAGGGCTTCCTTTGTGATCATACAGAGCATGTCATTGCGAGCAAAACGCTTTTCTTCAAAATTTCGTGCGACAAAAATTGACCGAGATATTCGCGTTCAAAGTCCCAGTACACTGCGACCTCTATTATCGGGACCTCGACGGGTGCAACAGCCTCCCCCCCCCCCCGCGCCATGTGCCGAATATCGATGGGTGTAGCTCACGGCGAACGACACGGCGCCGCGCAGCTTAGAGCGGCCGGTGAGTCGAGTGGGGGTAGTGGGGCTTGCTGCTCAGTACCGTATTGGGTCCCTCCCCAACTGGCAACGTGGAGAGGGTAAAGAGGGCGGCGCATTAGACGGGATCTGACCGTACCGGACGAATTTAGGTTCGAAAGCGTGTCGTTCTCTCGTTGAATGCAGTATAGACGATAAGAGAGGAGTACTGCTATCAGCTACGTAAGCTGCGCAGAGTTGGCTTGGGTGGATAGTGCGCAAGCTCCATTTTTTTCAAGTGTGATGCGGATCCGATCACACCGCTGTCCCGATAATAGAGGCTGCACTGTAGTAAGAAATGGCACAGTAGCTGCTCACGCGCGGAACGTGCAAGCTGGAGCGAGCGCGGGTTCAAACTCACCTTCGGACAAGTGCATTTTTTTTCTTCAATTTTTTTGTTCTGAAAATTAATGAACGCGGAGACTCTCTTCGCAAGTCAATAATATGATTCAATAATTATCGTTTATTATTTGATATATGAAAAAAAAATCGCGCGTCAGCAACTCCTTTTACAATTTAGTTTGACACTAAAAAATAAAGCCTCTGTCCGCAATGAGCCATTTTATGGGCTCACCAAGGGAAGCGTAATATTTGTGAATCAACCTGTATAGAAAATATGCACACACAGATGAATATGGATTTCTGTGACTCGCGAGCGAGAGTCACTGGAAGTTCGTAAGGAGCAGAGCTTCTTCAAAACTCTTTTTGGAACAATTTTTTTTTTCATGTTTGGGTTATATTCGATGCCCTCGAGTTTTTGCAACTCTGGTACTTATATCGAGCACCGCTCCTCCCTCCCCCCTCTCTATCTCTCCCTCGCTTCTCCCCGCCCTCTCGCCCTTTTCTTAGGACTGAGGAGATGCAGCGCAAATTGCTAAATAAAAAAAAGGGACGAGACGACAGTCGAGCCAAGATTGTCCAAACGTGGGCCACTGCGCGTAAATTTGCTAATGAGAAATGTTGCGCGACGTGGAATAACGCGGTTCTTCCGCCTGTTTGTTAAGCGGGACGTTAAAACTCATCGGACGTCGCTTCGGCGTTGATTAATCGCAGCAGTGGGCGCGTATTATCGAAGATGCTGGCTGATGATGGAGAGAAAGAAAATGGGGCCACAGATTGTGGTCGGATCGTGGGTATATACGGGGGTACTAATTACGAATTGAACACAGTTGACCTGATGTACTATTATGGATTGCTAAATAAATTTGACGAACTTAGTCTGCAGGAATGATTTTTTTTTTAATACTTCAAGATATTTAAAAATATGAGACGGAATAAAAAATTTACAAAATCGTGAATTTCACCACTATTAGATGAATTTATAAATTTGACAAATTTGCTAAGCAAAAATAACAAAATTCAATAAATAAATCAGATAAATTAAAAAATATTAATTCGCATTGAAGCAAAAAAAATCGGGGCATTCGCCACTGTTGGAAGAATAAATCTAATTGACAAAATTACTGAGTGGAAATGACGAATTTCAATAAATGGAGTGAATTCAAAAATATGAAGCCAATTTAAAGACACTGTCGCAATTTTTCCACTGATACATAAATAAATAAATTAGACAAATTTACTGAGTGGAATCAACAAATGTCGATAAACAAACCAACTGTATTAAAAAGTATGAATACAAATGAAAAAAAAAATACGAAATCGGCATGTTCACCACGAATTTTCCCCGATCCCTCATTTCGTTCTTCAGTCATACGTATCGCTGATGAAAATTATCTGAAAACTGGATTAACGAAAATAAAAGTCAGTAAGTTTAAAAAAATAATAATATAAATTGGAGAGTTTTTCCAAGGAAAATAAAAATTTCCAAGGTTCTTGACAAATTTTTCGTACGCATTTTTCAACTTTATTTTCAAAGAAATTTATGTACTCTGCTAAACATTTTTTGAATGTTCGAATAGTGAAAATGAATTTCCGTTCATTTTTCGAAGTTAGTGCAATCGCTTGAAAAAATTTTCCACAATGTTGCCTGAGAATTGGTGCGAAGATTAAACGGAAGCTTCGCTAATTCCATTAAGGCCTTAGGCCACAGTAACGGGTATAAACTCATGTGCAAATTCAACAATTTTTTTTCGTATTAAAAAGTGATTTACTCATAAAATTAATTACACATCTATTTAGTATGAATATCAAGCTGTTAAATTTGTTTTTCGATGTACAAAATGGCCGTCTACTCGAAACATCTCGAAACACCTTTTTTCCAATTGGCGTGACAAATAACTTCAACAATTTTCAATCGATTTACTTCAAATTTAAAAGTTATATTCCTAATTGCATTTTACAGAGAAGTACGTACGGAATTTCTGATTAATCGAAGACTTTTCATTTTATGAGCAGTTTATGTGCAGTGATAACGAAATTTTTCTCTAAAAATTCATTTGTTAAGTTCGAATACCTACAACTTTTGAATAAAGCAATGTCTTTTAAATTCCGTACGTACTTCTCTAGGTATTCTAATGTAGATTGACGAGAATTTTTGTTTCTTCGTTGTCGGTAAAAAATTGTGCATGCTAAATGTCACGCCGCGCAGCGCCTGAAAAAAAAGATAAGAAAAGAAAATATGCGTAATCGGCCATTTTAAAAACCGAAAAAAAAATCTATATTTTCTAACAGCTTGATATTCATACTAAATAGATGTGTAATTAATTTTAATTAAGGCGTTAACGTGATCGAATATTAGATTACATTCGGGTGTAATCGCCATAATATTGCAATGACATTGTGCAAAACGAGGATCTATTTCGAGATACTCGACGAATATGTGGACTAAACGGAATAACACGCAGACTTTGAATTTCCGATATTATCTATATAGTTCAATTAAATCCCCGTAATTTCGGAGCTCTCTCTCTCTCTCTCTCTCTCTCTCTCTCTCTCTCTCTCTCTCTCTCTCTCTCTCTCTCTCTCTCTCTCTCTCTCTCTCTCTCTCTCTCTCTCTCTCTCTCTCTCTCTCTCTCTCTCTCTCTCTCTCTCTCTCTCTCTCTCTCTCTCTCTCTCTCTCTCTCTCTCGCTCTCTCGCTCTCGCACTCGCTCTTCGGACCTCACGTACTGCTTCTCCCCTCCCGCGGTATCCGTAACCCAAGTCAATATTGCGCCAGCGACTCTTATCCCTTGGGATCTCGATAATCCCGTTGGTCGTGAAAAAACAAACCGAATTATTTTTTTTCCTCTCCGCCCGCGATGTTTGTCTCGTGTGTGTTCGAGCAATTGGCACAACGTGCCCGAGCTGACCGATCACTAAGCTCTCTACACAATCGTTGAGAAAACAGCGAATTAATGGTGTTTATTGATCTCAATCATTCCCATAAACATTTTTATTATCATTAATCACTTATTTTATTATTCATATTATTATAAATAGATTTATCGTGATTCATAATTCGTATCATCAGGATATATTATCAATAATGTCATAATTTTATATATACAGTCGAACCTTGATATAACGAATATCTAGGGAGGTTCGTTCTATCGAGGTTTCGTTATATGAAGATCATGTTCTTTAAAAAATATATATATTAGTACTATAAATATAGGGATATATTTTAAAGAATGAAATGTTTAAATTAGACCAATTTCTACAAGCAATTCGTAATTAGGATACAATGTATATTATTATGTTGTTGTATCAAGGTTCCGCGTGTCGGGAGGGAGGGAGTGGACAAAATATTCGTTATATCGAGGTTCGACTGTATATATATATATATATATATATATATATATATATATATATATATATATATATATATATATATATATATATATATATAATTTTGAATGTATTTTACATAGATATATATTATAGACAAATATATATTGATAATAATGAAAATTATTTATATACATCACATTTACATACATATGGAATCATGAAATGATGACCAGTTGATTTTGATACACTATTGCTAATCGTTGTTGAGGGGTTAGGCTACTGTGACGACCCGAAAATGAGAGTTATTTCAAGAACATCATTTTGGAAGAATAAGTAAGATGATGAAAAATCGTCTGGACATTTATTTGTATGGACATTGACAAAGTTGTGTACCAAATTTCATTAAAAAATATGAATAATTAAAGAAGTTATAAACAATCTCGTGAAGGGGCTTCGAACGTGAACTCAACGGGGGCAGAGTTGAAATTCCGAACTTTGAATGCTCCGACGGTATTAAATTCATAATTTTAATGATCCGAAATTTAAGATGGGGCCACGTTGAAATTCCGAACTTTGAATGGTCAGAATGCTCAAAACTCCGAAAGAATACTACCCCGAAAGATCAAAACTCCGAAAGAATTTTACACGAAAGACCAAAACTCCGAAAACCTTAACACCGTCAAAATAATTCGGCAATAGGAGTTTTTAATGTTCGACAATTTTCAATAAATCGACGAATTATTTTTTATTAAGAAGTGACTTCGCGTCGATTTTGAAAATTGTCTAGGCAATGTTATACGTTCTATATAATTAACAGTCAACTGTGCAGACTTTCGATGGCATGATCTTGACATGAGGGCCGGGTTGAAATTCCGAACTTTGAATGCGCCGACGGTTTAAAATTCCTAATTTTAATGTTCCGAAATTGCATAGTTCGTCAAAATCATGCAAGCGACAGTCTACACAGTTGACAGTAAATGATGCAGAACGTATAACAAATTAGACACTAGACAAATTTCAAAATTGACAAATTTCAAAATTGACAAATTTCAAAATTGACAAATTTCAAAATTGACAAATTTCAAAATTGACGTAAAATCACTTCTTAATAAAAAAAAGTTCTTGAAATAATTCGTCGACCTATTGAAAATTTTGAAACTTTTAAAACTTCTATAGCCGAACTATTTTGACGGTGTTCAGATGTTCGGAGTTTTGGTCTTTCGTGTAAAATTCTTTAGGAGTTTTGATCTTTCAGGGTAGTATTCTTTCGGTGTTTTGAGCGTTGTGATCATTCAAAGTTCGGAATTTCCAGCCGGCCTCGCTCAACGGTGTACTTGATTTTGGCCACCCGGTTCATCTGAAACAGAAACGATGAGTTTTTTCTTGTAATAGATAATATTGGCTAAGACTTGACCGAGCTTTTTTTTGTTACCATGTTTCGATAATCGATAACAAAATTTTGAATTTTGTCTACGATTTTTCGAGAAAAAATTACATTGTTATTGTGAATAACAAATGAAAAAAAAATGTTAAGAAAAAAACTATCGGTCAAGACTAAACTACTACTACACTGAATAAGTGTACCAAATTTCAAGTCAATCCGTTGATTAGATGTCGAGAAATCGTGTACACCGTTTAAAAAAATTAAGTTTCGAGAAAAACGCGTTCGAAGTTTTACTAGCAGTTCTATCGTTGTATCATAAGTTTACCTTCAATCTGCGATTCTTGCACGATATGCTGGACTTTCCTCTTCAATTTGAGTTGCCTCAAGCGAGGAACGAGAATTTTGACATTTTCACAGTAGCCTGACCCCTTCAATTTATTTAACACTTTCCATCTTCAGTACGTTCAACATTGATGATCTGCATTTCTTACCCCGTTTGAAGTTCTCGATCACAATTTCAAATTATCATCACTTTTAGGAACAGAACATCGCAGTACGCCCTTATGCAATAAAAAATCTCAAGACCCAATCAGATTGCACAAAGTACTGATAAAAGGGAAAATAAAACGAGTTTTCGATTCGAATTAGCCGAGAAATGACAACGTGTATTTGTCGTATTCTTAAGGGGGAGATACCTTTAGACCAGAAAAAGTCAAAAATGTTGAAAATCGATCAAATGGTACGCTTTGAAAGAAGATTGAATTTTCCGAAAAAAATGGCTACGTTTTGCAACAAAAAATACTTTTCTTTTTTATTTTCACAAGCATTGAGGGCCATGTTTTAGACAATAAGGTTAGCAAGATTTATACTAAATTTCATCAGAATCAGCCAATTAGTTTTTACAGCTATACGTTACGCGAGTTTGGAAAATGCATTTTAGAAGACCGTGCCATACCTCCGCCATTTTAAAGGATTAACAAAATAAAAAAATACCATGTAACAGTCAAAAGTAGTAATAAAAACATACCCTAAATCTCAAAAATGTTAAACAAATATTTCCATTGAAAAAAATCATGAAAATGAGCAATTTTCTTCCTCGTGTAAATCTCCCCCCTTAAGGGGGGCGCGCCATTTACAACACCGAATTTTAGTCGATTTTATGTTTTTTTTTTCGGAGGTTAAGGAATGTACATATCTTTTCAGGGTCATAGGTACTTTTTACTACATAATTCTAGTTTGCAAAACGATTTTTGTTGCTTGAAAAAAGTTAAAAGTGGCGGAGATATAACCAGTCGCCGTGAAGCTGTCCGGTAGGGGGGCGAATGCGGTCTACACTCCAGCACCTCGTATGATTATCTGAAACAGTCTGCGAAAATTGATTAGTACATACATGTGGTCACTTGATGAACCATTAATATTGGAAAAATAACGATAATTTGCTAAAGGGGAGGTTTTGGAACAAAAAAGTTGATTTTTTTTTCGGAAAAAAATTCAAACTTTGACCCAGCCAAAAACATGTTTACTTTGATCATTTTTAGTCGGGCTTAGGTTCATTAATGGAACATAAGTATCATAAAAACGTGTGGTAAATATGAGCTTGATGGGTCGAATAGTTTTTGAGTAATCATGTACACCGATTTTCAACTCATTGAAAAAAAATGTTTCGAGATAATCGCGTTTAAGGAGTCTTCTCACTTTAGACGCTAAAAAAGGCTATTTTCATGATTTTTTAAAATAGGTTTATATTATAGATATTGATATAGAAGTTGTTACACTTAATAAATCCACTTTCGAAATAGATCCAAAAAAAAATTTAATGTATTTATGTAACGCAAACAAACTTTAAACGCGTTTTTCTCGAAACAGCGTTTTTCGATGGTTTGTTGATAAAATCTTCGAAACTAATGAACCGATCCTTCTGAAATTTTAACCATATAATCTTTACAACTATGGCTATAGTCTATATCAAGGATTTTTTAAATTTTGATATTTACTTTTTTTTGCCAAAAACGGCGAAAAACCACTTTTTTTCGAAAAATATCCGTCATTTTGTTATTTTTGCATATATAAAAAATCCCATGATATGCGCTATAACCATCAACATACTGAATATAAAATTGTTTGATTTTTTTATTTCGGATGATCCATCTCCGAGATTTCATCAACAGCGCAGACCTACAATTATTTTAAGATATTTTTTAACTACCATTTTCGTCTATAAATAGTGAATTAAATAAACAAATTTAAAAAAGAAATGTATTTCGAAAATTTATTTATCAAGTGTAACGACTTTTACATCAATATATATAATATAAACCTATCAAAAAAATTCATAAAAATAGCCTTTTTTAGCGCCTAAAGTGAGAAAACACCTTAATGTTTCGGCAAGGGAAAAACGTATGATTATGTGACTTAGCGACCAGTCAGCTATTCCAGCACCATATAATAGTCCTTTAGCTTCCTCGTTATACAATATTTCTATGGGTATAGAAGCTTTTCTAACAGCTATTATTGAATAGACGACTCACCTCCCCCCACATGGTGCCTATGTCTGCGCGTAGGGCTCCAAACGGAGCAGGGGTGAGCCACGCTCAAAGGCTTTCGGGACGTCATTTTTGAGAATTGACCAAAATCACTAACTGCATCGTATTCTACAGGTTTAAAACTACAAATTTAGGCAACAAAATATATTTTTTTAAAGCCTTTATATGGAGTCCCCCCCTCAAGGGGGAATACACCTTTGTAAATTTTTGTTTTGCATTTTTTTTTTCCTACATCTTCCAGAAAAGAAGAAGAGCAAGAGAATGTTGAATTAGAAAGATAATTGTATGGTCCTGGCATCGCCGATTAAAGGAAACACGAAATTTCCATGATTTTACAGTACTTGAAACTTTAAGGCGTACCCCCCACTTGTAGCGCAAAAAAAGGCCTTTTTGGCATGAATTTTTTTAAAGCAAACTACAAAACTTTTTTAAACGATCAATATATCATCTTAAAGAACACATCTTGAAGAACTTTCAGTAATTTTTTATTGAAAAATATTACATTGTCTAGTGGCAAATGGCTGTCAATGAAATAATGTTTTTATATACACGGTTTGCGGTGACCAACATTGCGGCGAAGTGGATCATCTGAAAAAAAAAAATGCGGATGGATTTAGTCAAATATAAGTATAAACTAGTCTTAAATCGAAGGATTTTAAAAAATATTGATTTTTCACAAAATGGCGGACAGTCAAAGTTAATGGTTCGATTTTAACGAAAAAAAAATCGAACGATTAAAGACTACATTTTTATGAATTAAATAAGCCTGCAAAATTTTAAGAAGATCGGTTCATTAGTGTTCGAGTAATTTTGGTCACCGACTTCAGAAATGCGATTTTGAGAAAAACGCGTTTAAAGTTTTAATTTCAGTTTACACGAAGAAAATATTTTTTTTGTAAACTTACATAGCGTCATCTATTCCGGGCATAAAAAAAACTGCACTTCAAATTGCACTTCAAAAAAATGCAATAAAAGAAATCGATTTTTTCAAAATCGCAAGTCGGGGTAACCCCTTAAACGCGTTTTTCTCGAAAAAATCTTCTTAAACACGGGCGTATGCGTAGCGCCTCGAGTTTTCAATTGATTGACTTCAAATTTTAACTGTAGCTTCTTGACAACATTTTCTTGTCCAGTACGTAGGATTTTATCGATAAGTTGAAATTTAAAAATTTTATGATCGATATTCGACCGATCTTTTTACGAAAAAAAATAACTTCACATTAACGCCATTTTTTTTAAATCAATATTTTGAAAAACCCTTACGTACTGGACTAGTTTTTTATATCTACTTTCAAAATATTTTTCGTTTTTTGTTTTAGCTTGAAAATTATTACCTGTGCGCCCGTAGAGGACTATGAAAAAAAGAAGTTTTCTTTCATCGACTACTGCGCCGCCATTTTGTTTGAAAATAATTTTTAAAAAAATCTTTCACTTGAAGACTAACGTATATAAAAAACCGAATTTAAAAACATTGTTTTGTTTTTTTTTTAATAAATTGTCAAAAATGACCCTTGATTTTGCCCTCACAAAGGTATATGCCCCCTTAAGAGGCTATACCAATGTGAATGCTGAAAATTTGGGTGATTTTCGGGAATTTTTTGGATGAAAAGTACTCAATTAAATGTTTCGGAAAATTAAGAATATATTTGGCTATATTTGACCTATATTACATAATTTTTTCATAGATAAATATTGAGATCCAAGCGACTTATGCGCTGCTTTCGGAGGCGCAAAAAAAATGTTCCTCCACTGCTGACATGATTCTGGCCGATTGAGTAGCTGAAACCGAAAAAGGAAAAAATGTCGTTAAACTGGAAGGTATTTCCTGTACAATGACGTAGGATTTTGAAAAATATCAAAATCTAACAAAATGGCGTAGTTATGAAAAAAGTCTGTTTTCTTGCCCATAAAATGCTCTTTTTTCAATGCCAAATCGTCAATTTGCATCCAATGAAAAATATCCTACGTCATTGCAGAGTAAAATGTTCAACAGTACTTAGTTCGAATTTCGAGTCAATCGGATTTCAAGTTAATCTCTTTGAGTTGCAATGTCAGCAAGTTTGAAAAATATCATTTCGAGAAAAACGCGTCTAAGGGGTTAGGCCACTCTAGAGGCCGAAAAAATAGGCTTTTTGGGGATTTTTTTTTTTCAGAAAAACTACAAAATAAATCGAGATTACAAAAAAGGGTGTTTATCATATACATCAGTGACTGTATATAATAATTCACGTTCCAAAAATTTGCCTAAAAAATCGTTAGATTATTGTTAATAACAAATGAACTATGCAATAAAAAAAAAAATTCTACGTACTTCCATAGACAAGGTTTTTTTCAAGATATATTCAATATTTCAAGTGAATCGGTTGAAAATTGTCTAAGTTATGTTTCCGGCCAACTTAAAGAATGCAGTTTTGAGACAAACTCTGCACAGCCGCCATTTTGAAATTAATCGCTTCAAAAAAATTATTGTATACAGTCACTGATATGTATGATAAACACCCTTTTTTGTAACCTCCATTTATTTTGTGGTTTTTCTGAGAAAAGAAATCCCCAAAACATTATTTTTCGGCGTCTAGAGTGGCCTAAGGCCTTAAAGATTTAACTATCGATTTTTGCAAGATAAAATGATATTGATATAAATGATATAAATGATAATGATATTCTTGAAAGTATAAACTATCGAAAAAAGCAACAAAAAATCGATTTTTTGAAAGTGTCACACTGGTATAGCCCCTTAAGGCGTTACCCCCACTTGTAGCGCAAAAACAAGGCCTTTTTCATGAATTTTTAAAAAGAAAACTACAAAACTTTTTCAATCGATCAATATACCTTCTTAAAGAACACATCTTGAAGAACTTTCAGTAATTTTTTTATTGAAAAATATTACATTGTTTAGTGGCAAATGGCCGTCAATGAAATAATGTTTTTATATACACGGTTTGCGGTGACCAACATTGCGGCGAAGTGGATCATCTGAAAAAAAAAATGCGGATGGATTTAGTCAAATATAAGTATAAACTAGTCTTTGATCGAAGGATTTTAAAAAATATTCATTTTTCACAAAATGGCGGACAGTCAAAGTTAATGGTTCGATTTTAACGAAAAAAAACGGCCGTTTTTTGGCTATAAAACGGCCATTTTTTTCGAAAAAAAAAATCGAACGATTAAAGACTACATTTTTATGTATTAAATAAGCCTGCAAAATTTCAAGAAGATCGGTTCATTAGTGTTCGAGTAATCTTGGTCACCGACTTCAGAAATGCCATTTTGAGAAAAACGCGTTTAAAGTTTCAATTTCACAACGGATTCTTCTCTTTCAACGCTCATATCTCAGTCAATTTTGTTCGGATCGACTTGAAATTTTCAAGACATATTCTCAGATACTTATACTTCAAAAAATGCAATAAAAAAAATCGATTTTTTCAAAATCGCAAGTGGGGGTAACCCCTTAATGAACAAAATAGTCTAGTCGAGTCCAGGGAAAGGAGCCTTACAATTTGGCGAACAGTTCGCGTCGACCTAACGCAAAGGGTAACAGAGGTCCGAGAAAATGAACTGTCTAGCAGCATCGCAGTGTTGGTTCAGTCCCCGAATAAACTCGTATAGCCTCGGAACGGAGTAGGATCAAGTGCCCTTCCAACAAAGAGATGAGACGATCCAAGTGGAGGAAGCTCGGCTTTGTTGCATCGACAAGTAAATTAAAGACACCTAACTGCCGTTCCCGTGGGACTCGGTGAAGGGCGAAGGGCGCCGGGAACGTTTGCACTGTACGCGTCGTGTCGCGCCGGAGCTTTTGTCGCGGAGATCCTTTTGTGTATCACTTCGATCAGAGGAGACGAGAGAACTCACGAGATTGCGAAACGTCAGTACTCGCCAGATTTACGAGCCCTTGGCCCTTCGTCGCAACTTGAATGCAAATTAGGAAATGATACCGCAAACGTTTCCCAGCACCCTCGGTGGGCTCCCTTTCGAGTAGCAATAGTGCAACTGACTAGTCAGTCCCGAGGACCTCGGCGTAATCGCGAGTCTTCGGTGATGGATGTTCAAGTGACGTCTCCTTTTGATGCGAAGGACGAACGTCGTGACGCCGTTTTGTGAGCGTTCCAATGTGGCTATAGGTCTGTTTAGAAAATTATATATATATTTGGCGGTGTAGAAAGATATGGGTAGAGAAATATGGAAATGGGGGAATTTAAAAATGTAAAATGAGAAAAAATAGGAATATAGAATTGTAACAATGTGGAAAAATAAAAACGTTATTCTCGATTTTTATGTTTTTATGTATTTATATTCATATATAAATCAAGTATACAAATATAGAATTGGAGAAATAGAGGACTATGGACACGAAGAAAAATAAAAGTATGGAATGAAACGATGAAATATAGAATTATAGACATGGCGAAATATGTTTTTCTATTTAAATATTTAAATAAATAAATTGAGAATTTAAATTCAATTGCCAGGCTCTAAAGAACAGCTGATTCTTAAGATAGTCGAATTCCTTAAGAATTCCTTAGACTCCATATTCGTTCTTAAGGAATTCGAATTCGAATTATCAAGAAATCCAATATTTAAATATAAAAATTAATAATTTAAATATTTAAATATGGATTATAAAAATTATCGACATAGAGAAAAATATTCCTGCAATGCTATACTTCATATTTATATTCTATGGTATAGGAATGTAACATGAAAATATGGGAATAAAGAAAAACAAAAATATCGAATATGGAAGTAGAGAAATGGAATAATATATACCTCTATTTTCATAATTCTATTTTTTTTATTTTCATTTTCCATTTATATTTCAATATAGAAATGTGAAAACATAAATATAGAATTATAGAAATAAAGAAATCCATTCCTCGATTTATATAATTCAATTTTTTAATGTTTTTATATTGCAATATCGATACGTGAGAAAAATATCAAAATATAGGAATATTAAAATATAATCGCATACCCGATATAGATATGATCGGATATAGATGATGAAAAATATGGAAATACTGAAATATTGCAACATAGAAATACAACAATATAGAATTATGGAAATACAGAAATACATTTCTTCTATTTCTACAGTTCTATATTTGTATGTTTTTATATTTCTACATTGAAATATAAATAATACATAACAATATATTTCTCCATATCTCGAGAATTATAAAAATAGTATTCAAATTTCATTGTCGACCTTGTCATCACTTCATTAGGGCTAAACAAAAATCTGCTGTTTTTTTCATCTTACGAATTTGTCATTTACGTTTTCTTTAACACAATTATTATAGTTGTAAGAAAACGAGAAGCGGCCTCTTGTGTATATATATATATATATATATATATATATATATATATATATATATATATATATATGTATACATACACACACACACTATATAGTCTCTCTTCAATTCCGATACGAGATAAAACTGCACGACTGGTTGCGAGCGCCGCCTGGAATCAAAGTTTTACCCAATGGGTTTTATTGCGCCATCAGCCGGTAAGTAGAGCCAGAGGTAGAGCCCCTGGACCATCTAGTCTCTTGGTCTTGTTAAATCGATGTCACTAGTAACGAAGTTTGCAGCCTCGTACCTTCGTACTCCCGCGTAGGGCTTAAGCAGTGCACCGTAGGGTCATAAAATCATTAAGGAGAAACCCAAGTCTGTACGACGGCGACGTAGAGATGACGTCGTGCTTGTCGACGCGATTATTAGTCAGTCAACGTCCTTACCGACGTGTCGACACTAACCAGCGCGAGACGCATCGAAGATTTATTTTATCTACATCATATTGTTGTGAATAATAATATAATATATTAGTATAAATAATAATTTAATATATTATTATAAATAAAAATATATTATATTATTGCAAATAATAACATAACATATTATTATGAATAATGACATAATATATTATTATAAATATCAATATAGTACATTATTACAAATAATAACATAATCTTTATAGTTTTAGTACAAAATATTGATCTTCGTTATCAATAGTTGGCGCAGGAAAATGTATTTCAAGGAAACTCCAACAATGTATAAACAATAACAATTATTCGTTATGAATAGGTTCTTTATACTATGTATCTTTTCCACATGTCATATAATATTGTACATTAACTATCATTACAATTATAAAATTGAATAAATATTGATATACTATATTATCAAATATTATGCAGTATGTGGATTAATAAGCATCTATCAATACGTAATATCCATTTTTAAGGGCTTGCACCTGGTTAAATTTTTTAAACCATCGATTTTTGGTTTTCGACGGATTCTCAAAAGTTAAGATTTCAAAAATATCCTCTGTAAATTTCAAGTCGATCCGTTCAAAATTGCTGGAGTTGTGGGCGTTTATATGTAGGCTCTGCTAACTCGCAAACCGCGAACGGGCGAACTTTGAACGCATTTTTCATAAAATGACTTTTTCAAGATCGGCGACCACGATCTCTAAAAAATCACTGCACCGATCAACTTTGAATTTTACGAACTCCTTTTGCACATCAAAAAGCAGTGCTTGAACGAAGGTTTCTTCTTTTCGACAGATAGTTTTTTATTCATCAACGAAAATAGAGCGTGTTTTTGCACCGAAAATCGATATTTTCACTTTGGACTGCGGCCATTTTTTCAAAACACATTTTTTTAAATCAAATCCTCGTTCCAACCACTATATCATTTCATGCAAAACCAAAGGCGTTTGATCTGTTTATTTTGGATGATTTGTTTCCGAGCAGCAGTGGTCGTCGCGAAAGGACGTTTTTCAAACAGCTGTCTGCACGAACCATCGTATCTACAACGATTATAGATAATTTTTAATACAAAAATTGTAAGAGATACTTAATACTATTCTCTTTAATGACAAAAAAGCAGTTTAAAAACTTGTGAATGTTTTTCCGGAAAAGAATCACGAATATTCATGTTTTTTCTGGCCACAACCTATTATAAGTGTAACCTGTTAACTAGATGTCTTATCGATACATTTTTTCCATATAGAATTATCGTATTTATATGTATTGATACGTGTTGTTGAGGAATCGGCTTCGATTCGGCCAGTATTTTTATTTATATAATATTAATTTATATTTACAAATTAAATATATGTAAATAAAATATTTATTTATATTTTGATCAATATTTTAAATATATGATTGCATTATCACATTTTATTGGTATACATGTTAATATGGAAATGTTTTATGCATCCTCGATATCTCCATATGAGTATCATACACACAGACACGTCAAGTTATTCATACCAATACTTTTTACACGATGCATCTCCACCACACACACACACACACACACACACACACACACACACACAC